>CAUYQU010036472.1:0-30689 GCA_963574635.1 Cheracebus regulus
AACTAATTTACACTCCCAGCAACAGTGTAAAAGTGTTCCTATTTCTCCACCTCCTATCCAGCATCTGTTGTCTTCAGATTTTTTAATGATCGCCATTCTAACTGGCGTGAGATGGTATCTCAATGTGGTTTTGATTTGCATTTCTCTTATGACCAGTGATGATGAGCATTTTTCATATGTTTGTTGGCCTCATAGATGTCTTCTTTTGAAAAGTGTCTGTTCATATCCTTCACACACTTTTGAATGGGCTTGTTTTTTTCTTGTAAATCGGTTTTAGTTCTTTGTAGATTCTGGATATTAGCCCTTGGTCATATGGGTAGATTGCAAAAATTTTTTCCCATTCTGTTGGTTGCTGATTCACTCTAATGATTGTTTCTTTTGCTATGCAGAAGCTCTGGAGTTTAATTAGGTCCCATTTGTCTATTTTGTCTTTTGTTGCCAATGCTTTTTGTGTTTTAGTCATGAAGTCCTTGCCTATGCCTATGTCCTGAATGGTTTTGCTAGATTTTCTTCTAGGGTTTTTATGGTGTTAGGTCTTATGTTTAAGTCTTTAATCCATCTGGAGTTAATTTTAGTGTAAGATGTCAGGAAGGGGTCCAGTTTCTGTTTTCTGCACACTGCTAGCCAGTTTTCCCAACACCATTTATTAAACAGGGACTCCTTTCCCCATTGCTTGTTTTTGTCAGTTTTCTGAAAGATCAGATGGTTGTAGATGTGTGGCATTGCCTCCAAGGCCTCTGTTCTGTTCCATTGGTCTATATCTCTGTTTTGGTACCAGTACCATGCTGTTTTGATTACTGTAGGCTTGTAGTATAGTTTGAAGTCAGGTAGTGTGATGCCTCCAGCTTTGTTCTTATTACTTAGAATTGACTTGGCTATGCAGCCTCTCTTTTGGTTCCATATGAAGTTTAAGGTGTTTTCTTTCCAGTTCTGTGGAGAAGGTCATTGGTAGCTTGAAGGGGATAGTGTTGAATCTGTAAATTACTTTGGGCAGTATGGCCATTTTTATGATATTGATTCTACCTAACCATGAGCATGGAATGTTTCTCCATCTGTTTGTGTCCTCTCTTATTTCATGGAGCAGTGGTTTGTAGCTCTCCTTGAAGAGATCCTTTACATTCTTTGTTAATTGTATTCCTAGATATTTTATTCTCTTTGTAGCTATTGTGAATGGCAGTTCATTCTTAATTTGGCTCTGTTTAAGACTGTTATTGGTGTATAGGAATGCTGTGATTTTTGCATATTGATTTTGTATCCTGAGACTTTACTGAAGTTGCTTATCAGTTTCAGGAGATTTTGGGCTGAGATGATGGGGTCTACTAAATATACAATCATGTCGTCTGCAAATAGAGACAATCTGACTTCCTCCTTTCCTAATTGAATACCCTTTATTTATTTTCTTGCCTGATTGTTCTGGATAGAACTTCCAATACTATATTGAATAGGAGTGGTGAAAGAGGGCATCCTTGTCTAGTGCCAGATTTCAAAGGTAATGCTTCTAGTTTCTGCCCATTCAGTATGACATTGACTGTTGGTTTGTCATAAATAGCTTTTACTATTTTGAGATACATTCCACTGATGCCTAGTTTATTGAGAGTTTTTAGCATAAGGAGCTGCTGAATTTTGTCAAAGGCCTTCTCTGCATCTATTTCTGTTGATGTGGTGTATTACATTTATAGACTTGCATATGTTGAACTAGCCTTGCATTCCCGGGATGAAGCCTACTTGATTATGATGGATAAGCTTTTTCATGTGCTGTTGTAGTTGATTTGCCAGTATTTTATTGAAGATTTTTGCATCTATGTCCATCATGGATATTGGCCTGAAGTTTTCTTTTTTTGTTGAATCTCTGCTGGGTTTTGGTGTCAGGATGTTGTTGTTCTCCTAAAATTATTTGGGAAGGATTCCCACTTTTGGATCGTTTGGAATAGTTTCAGAAGGAGTGATACCAGCTCCTCTTTGTATGTCTGGTAGAATTTGGCTGGGAACTCATCTGGACCTGGGCTTTTTTTGGTTGGTAGGCTATTAATTGCTGCCTCAACTTCAGCGCTTGTTATCAGTCTATTCAGGGTTTTGACTTCTTCCTGGTTTAGGCCTGGGAGGATGCAAGTGTCCAGGAATTTATCCATTTCTTCCAGGTTTACTGGTTTATGTGCATTGAGTTGTTTGCAGTAATCTCTGATGGTGGTTTGTATTTCTGTGGAATCTGTGGTGATATTCCCTTTATTGTTTTTTATTGCATGTATTTGATTCTTCTTATTTTCTTTTTTATTAATCTGGCTAGTGGTCTATTTTGTTGATCTTTTCAAAAAACCAGCTCCCGGGGTGGGGGGTCACTTAAAAAAAAAACCTAGCTCCTGGATTTATTGATTTTTTGAAGGGTTTTTTGTGTCTCTCTCTCCTTCAGTTCTGCTCTGATCTTAGTTATTTCTTGACTTCTGCTAGGTTTGAGTTTTTTGATATTGCTCTTCTAGCTCTTTCAATTTTGATGATAGGGTGTCGATTTTACATCTTTCGTTGCTTCTCATGTGGGCATTTGTTGCTATATATTTTCCTCCAGACACTGCTTTAAATGTGTCCCAGAGATTCTGGTGTGTTGTGTCTTCATTCTCGTTGGTTTCAAAGAACATCTTTATTTCTGCCTTCATTTCATTGTTTATCCAGTCAACATTCAAGAGCCAGTTGTTCAGTTTCCATGAAGCTGTGCAGTTCTGAGTTAGTCTCTGAATTCTGAGTTCTATTTTCATTGCCCTGTGGTCTGAGAGACTGTTTGTTATGATTGCTGTTCTTTTGCATTTGCTGAGGAGTGATTTACTTCCAAATATGTGGTCAATTTTAGAGTAGGTGTGATGTGGTGCTCAGAAGAATGTATATGCTGTGGATTTGGGGTTGAGAGTTCTGTAAATGTCTGTTAGGTTTGCTTGGTCCAGGTCTGAGTTCAAGTCCTGGATATCCTTGTTAATTTCTGTCTTGTTGATCTAATATTGACAGTGGAGTGTTAAAGTCTCCCACTCTTATTGTGTGGGAGTCTAAGTCTCTTTGTAAGTCCTTATGAACTTGCTTTATGTATCTGGGTGCTCCTGTATTGGGAGCATATATATTTAGGATCATTAGTTCTTCTTGTTGCATTGATCCTTTTACCATTATTTAATGTCCTTCTTTGTCTCTTTTGATCTTTATTGGTTTAAAGTCTATTTTATCAGAGACTAGGATTGCAAATCTTGCTTTTTTTTGCTCTCCATTTGCTTGGTAAATCTTCCTCCATCCCTTTATTTTGAGCCTCTTTGTATCCCTGCATGTGAAATGGATTTCCTAGATACAGCACACCGATGGGTTTTGGCTTGTTATCCAATTTGCCAGTCTATGTCTTTTGATTGGGGCATTTAGCCCATTTACATTTAGTGTTAATATTGTTATGTGTGAATTTGATCCTGCCATTTTGATGCTAGCTGGTTGTTTTGCCCCTTAGTTGATGCAGTTTCTTCATTGTGTCGATGCTCTTTACTATTTGGTATGTTTTTGGAGTGGCTGGTACTGGTTGTTCCTTTCTGTGTTTAGTGCTTCTTTCAGGAGCTCTTGTAAAGTATGCCTCGTGGTGATGAAATCTCTGAGTATTTGCTTGTTCGTAAAGGATTTTATTTTTCCTTCACTTATGAAACTTAGTTTGGCTGGATATGAAATTCTAGGTTGAAAGTTCTTTTCTTTAAGGGTGTTGAATATTGGCCCAAACTCTCTTATGGCTTGTAGGGTTTCTGCTGAGAGATCCACTGTGAGTCTGATGGGCTTCCCTTTGTTAGTAACCCGACCTTTCTCTCTGGCTGCCCTTAGCATTTTCTCCTTCATTTCAACCCTGGTGAATCTGATGCTTATGTGCCTTGGAGTTGCTCTTCTCTTTAGTGCTTTAGAGTAAAATGCAAAAGGAGAGAGAGAAATTGAAAAAAATTTTCTCTTGGTGTGGTGCCTCATTCATATAACCTCAGGACTTTGGGAGGCCAGGTAAGAAGATTGTTTGGGCTCAGGAGTTTGAGATCAGCCCTGTCTCTATAAAAAAAATAGAAAAATATATATATCCAGGCCTGGTAGTGGCATGTATCTGTGATCCTAGCTACTTGTGAGGCTAAGGCAGGAGGATCACTTGAGCCCAGGAGGTTGGGGCTGCAGTGAGCTGAGCCACTGCACTCTAGCCTGGGTGACAAAGCAAGATCCTATCTCAATGAAGGAAGGAAGGAGGGAGGGAGGGAAGGATGGAAGGCAGGAAGGAGGGAGAGAAAAGAGAGAGACAGAAAGAAAAAGGAAGGAAGGAAAGAAAGACAAGAAAGAAAGATAGGGAGAGGGAGAGGGGAGGAGAGGAGGAGGAGAATGCTAAGCTTTATTTTTCAGGAAAAGGGAATCCCCAGAGGTTATCAGAGCTACCACTCTTACTCCACACTGGGAGGGCAATCCTATTTCTTTCTCAGTTTCACAGGGTGGACCCCCCTACTTGGTTTTAGCAGGCCAAGACATATCTGCCCAGTTTGGAAACATATAACATGTCTGGTTAAAAAGTTTAGAGATAGAAACTGTAATTTTGCCTCAGGATGAATGACACCTAAAATCTCACCCATACCTGACTTAGATAATATTTAGATGAAACTTTGAACTTGGAATTGATACTTGAATTTGTTAAGACTTTGGGGACTGTTGGTATGAAGTGAATGTATTTTGCATGTGGGAAGGACATGAATTAGGGTAGGAAGCAGAGAAACATGCTATGGACTGAGTCGTGCCCCCTCCCCATCCATATATTAAAGCCTGAACCCCCAATGTGACTGTATTTGGAGGCAAGGCCTTTAAGAAGGTAATTAAAATGAAATGAGGTAATGAGAGTAGCACCCTAATCCTTTAGGACTGGTGTCTTTTATTATTATTATTATTATTATTATTATTATTATTATTATACTTTAAGTTCTGGGATACATGTGCAGAACATGCAGTTTTGTTACATAGGTATACACGTTCTATGGTGGTTTGCTACACACATCACCCCATCATCTACATTAGGTATTTCTCCTAATGCTATTCTTCCCCTGCCCCCCACCACCTGACATGCCCTGGTGTGTGATGTTCCCCTACCTGTGTCCATGTGTTCTCATTGTTCAACTCCCATTTATGAATGAGAACATGCGGTGTTTTGTTTTCTGTTCCTGTGTTAGTTTGCTGAGAATGATGGTTTCCAGCTTCATCCATGTCCCTACAAAGGACATGAACTCATCCTTTTCATGGCTGCATAGTATTCCATGGCATAGATGTGCCATGGAATGGCACATCCAGTCTATCATTGATGGACATTTGGGTTGGTTCCAAGTCTTTGCTAGTGTGAACAATGCTGCAATAAATATACATGTGTGTGTGTCTTTATAGTAGAATGATTTTAAATCCTTTGGGTATATACCCAGTAATGGGATTGCTGGGTCAAATGGAACTTCTATTTCTAGATCCTTGAGGAAGCGCCAGACTGTCTTCCACAATGGTTGAACTAATTTACACTCCAACCAATGGTGTAAAAGTGTTCTTATTTCTCTACATCCTCTCCAGCCTCTGTTGTCTCCAGATTTTTTAATGATCACCATTCTAACTGCTGTGAGATGATATCTCAATGTGGTTTTGATTTGCATTTCTCTAATAATCAGTAATTAACATTTTTACATATGTTTGTTGGCCTCATATATGTCTTCTTTTGAAAAGTGTTTGTTCACAACCTTTGCCCACTTTGGATGGGTTTGTTTTTTTCTTATAAATCTGTTTTAGTTCTTTGTAGATTCTGGGTAGTAGCCCTTTGTCAGATGGGTAGATTGCAAAATTTTTTCTCATTCTGTTGGTTGCCAGTTCACTCTAATGGTTGTTTCTTTTGCTGTACAGAAGCTCTGGAGTTTAATTAGGTCCCATTTGTCTATTTTGTCTTTTGTTGCCAATGCTTTTTGTGTTTTAGTCATGAAGTCCTTGCCTGTGCCTATGTCCTGAATGGTTTTGTCTAGATTTTCTTCTAGGGTTTTTATGGTGTTAGGTCTTATGTTTAAGTCTTTAATCCATCTGGAGTTAATTTTTGTGTAAGGTGTAAGGAAAAGGTCCAGTTTCAGAATTCTACATATGGCTTGCAGTTTGCCCAACACCATTTATTAAATAGGGATTCCTTTCTTCCTTGCTTGTTTTTGTCAAGTTTCTCAAAGAACAGATGCTTATAGATTTGTGGCATTAATCTCTGAAGCCTCTGTTCTTTCCATTGGTCTGTATTTCTGTATTGGTGCCAGTACAATGCTGTTTTGGTTACTGTAACCTTGTAGTTTAGTTTGAAGTCAGGTAGAGTGATGCCTTCAGCTGTGTTCTTTTTGCTTATGATTGTCTTGGCTATATGGGCTCCTTTTTATTCCATATGAAATTTAGAGTAGTTTTTTCTAATTCTGTGAAGAAAGTCAGTGGTAGCTTGATGAGGATAGCATTGAATCTATAAATTACATTGTGCAATATGGACATTTTCACGATATTAATTCTTTCTACCCGTGAGTATAGAATGTTTTTTCATTTGTTTGTGTCTTCTCTTATTTCCTTGAGCGTTGGTTTGTAGTTCTCCTTGAAGAGGCCCTTCACATTCCTTGTAAGTTGTTTTCCTATGTACTTTATTCTCTTTATAGTGATTGTAAATGGGAGTTCACTCATGATTTGGCTCCTGTGTGTCTTATTGGTATATAGGAATCTTTGTGATTTTTGCACATGGATTTTGTATCCTAAGATTTTGCTGAAGTTGCTTATAAGCATAAGGAGATTTTAGGCTGAGATGATGGGGTTTTCTAAGTATACAATCGTGTCATCTGCAAACAGAGACAATTTGACTTCCTCTTTTCTACTCAGATACCCTTTATTTCTTCCTCTTGTCTGATTGCCCTGGCCAGAACGTCCAACACTCTGTTGAATTGGAGTGGTGAGAGAGGGCATCCTTGTCTTGTGCCGCTTTTCAAAGGAAATGCTTTCAGCTTTTGCCCTTTTAGTTGGCTATGGGTTTGTCATAAATAGCTCTTATTATTTTGAGATACGTTCCATCAATACCTAGTTATTAAGAGTTTTTAGCATGAAGAGGTGTTGAATTTTATCGAAGGCTTTTTCTGCATCTATTGAGATAATCATGTGGTTTTTGTCATTGGTTCTGTTTATGTGATGGATTATGTTATGTTTATTGATTTGCATATGTTGAACCAGCCTTGAATCCCAGGGATGAAGCTGACTTGATCATAGTGGATAAGCTTTTTGATGGGCTGCTGGATTTGGTTTGCCTGTATTTTAATGAGAATTTTCTTATTTATGCTCATTAAGGATATTGGTGTCTTTTTAAGAAGAGAAAAAAGAGACTGTCTCTCTCTGTCCACATACACACAGAGGAAAGGCCATATGAGAACACAGCAAGAAGGTGGCTGTGTACAAGTCAGGAGAAGCTTCACAAGAAACCAGCCTTGATGTTACCTTAATCTTGAACTTGCAGCCTCCGTAACTATGAGAAAATAAATTTCTTCTGTTCAAGTTACCCATTCTATGGTATTTTTTAGTTACTACCATTAGTTTATAGTTATGGCAGCCCTAGAAAACTAATACAATTGCCTTCAACTCTTTCATGGTTTGAAAGGATACAGCTGTGTCTCCTCTTCTGTCTGTCCAGAGGCTAATATCTAAAATATAAGGCTATTTTGGTTATCCCTCCCAGAGTTCATTATTGTGTGTTAAGCAGTGTGCAAAGCAACGAGGAGTCAACGGTGAAAAGGTAGACCCAATTCTTGCCCTCATAGAGGTTATTTAATATATATTAAATTAATTTTATGCTAGCTCCTTTACTTCTTTAAAATTTATGCTAAATTGTTAATTCATCAGAGGTCTTCTCTGACCACCTACCCAAAGAAACAATCCTCTAAGTATGAGCTCTCCCAATCCTGCTTTGGTATCTTTCTTCTATAACATTTATCAGTTGACATGTTATATATTCATTATCTAATCTGCTCATTGTATGTTTCCCAACTAGAATGTAATCTTGAGTCCATGGTCCTGGTTTTTTCACTGCTGTCCCTCTTTCAGTTAATGCTAGACTTCTGAAGATACTTGACATATTTGTATTAATTTGCTTGAATTAGAGAGTAAATAAATAAAGTACATAGCAAAATAAAACTGAATTAGTGTCAACTCAAAATTTCTTTAACTATGTTTCGTATGCTTTCCAACTGTGTGAATTGCTTCTTTCTTCCTTGGTATGTTTCTACTCAGCACCATTTTTTTCCTCTGCTTTTTAACTCTGTCCTTACCACTCACTCTCTTTTTTTCTGTCTTCAAACCTGCCTCTTCTGCTCACTCTCCCACTCTTACATCTTCATTTTTAGTTGCCGTGTTCATAACTTATTGTAAGATACATTATATGGTATATATTCAATACTTAAGTGGTATATGTATCCTTATTACTTACAAAGTGGATGAAGTCATTTAAATTATATCTAAAAATAAATGTGTAGGTAAAGTTATTGTTGATCTACATCATAATCAAATTGACTTGTGAACCATGAATTTAAAAAATAATGTTTCTCAGTCCTATAACAACTCCAGTGCTTTATTCTGAAGCCACAATATTCCCACAAACATGGATATCTTTTGAAAATTAGTTATCAACATAAAAATTGCTTAATGCCGTGATTTTAAATATCTGAAAACAGACTTCTGGCTCTTCTTAGGAAATCATATATGGAAGAGGTCCCTCTTGCTGGCTTATTATCAGCTCCCCTGTGTGCTCTAGAGCTTTTTATTCTTTCCCCTCATTGTTCCCTTTCAGATTCTCTGAATCTGGCTGCATTTGCCTATTTGCATCTCATGGTTGACCCTTGGATGTATGTGACATCATAACACTGATCTACACAAAGGAATATTTTTTATAGAATACATTAGGTCTACTTAAATAAAGCTACTGATATTGCCAGTAATATTATAGGGATAATATTGTTATGATTGATCCCCTTTAGGTTTACTAAATTATTTTGTTGGGATTTAATTTTATTTGATTTAGGATACGGTCAATTGTGTAGTTTAAAAAAAAATTTACTTAGGGTTTAATATCCAAAAGTCACTGTGCTAGGGCCATAGTGAGAAATATACAAGGCAGACAAATTTCATGATAAAAATATGTATTTCAGAACCTTCCTACCTATTTAATATTCTGTAGCCTGAATGTCACAATCTCCACTATCATTTTTTCCCTGCAAAACTGTTTTTCAGTAGGTGCATTGGTCATAATCACTCACATTAACTAACATGATCCAGTCACATGATCATAGCTCACTGTGGTCTCGAACTTACGAGTTCAAGTGATCCTCCTGCCTCAGACTCCCGAGTAGCTGGGAATACAGGCAATCTCAGCAGTCCCTCCAAGGAAACTATATTGTATTTGACGTACTATTTTTCTAGGTAGAGGCAGCTCTAATAGCTTCCATTTGGCCTTTCCACCATAATGGCCCACACTATACCATTCATAGAGCCGATGTGGGAGTTCTGCCATCTGTTAAGTATGTCTATGCCAATTATGCATTCTGTCACTGGGGAAATGACCACAGGATGGGTCCCAGGACTCACTGGACCCACTGTTCATCAGACCTAAGCTAAAACTCCATTACCTACTTGACCTCCATAAATTTCTCATCATTTCCTTTTCATCAATGCACTGTTACCCTGGTAGAAGGCTGGAGGTCTCCTTGGGGAAAGATAGGAGAAAGATTAACAATATAAGTTGTTGGTAGTGAAGTGGGATTCTTTCTTAAGGGACCTGGCCTCCCCTTCACTTGATGGGTTCTGGGTTTGTAGACTTGCCCATGTCTGGAAATTGATTCTCTGTTTTTATAATTCAAATAGTCTTTTGTTCATTCTTGATAGTTCAGGTCACTCAATAAATGGGCTAGAGTAACATACTCAAATGAGGATAGTGATTGAGGGGCTTCGATTCTCTGTTTTTATAATTCAAATTAATCTTCTGTCCATTCAACCTTGAATTTTTCTGATTATATAAATTAAGTAGGAATACAGTAGACTTCCTATCAATTTCACTTCTAGGAACACCATGATTAATAAGCCAGTGCCAGAGTTCTACATGAGTCAGAATATTCTGATTGCTGCTTTGCCTCTGGTGTCCATTATGGTAGCTCTGCCCATTTTGCCTTTGATGGTTCAGTGCTTCCACTTGGCCCCCGCTACCTCAGGATCCAATTATTCCCATTGTATTTAAATTTTGTAGTTGAGCAACTGTGGTTTCCACTGTTAGATCTGATATACAGAGAAGAGTAATTACAGGGCTTTTCAAAGAGGCAGGTGCTTCTCACAAATCTGTTTCACAAAGCATTGGTCAAGGATATGTTTTCCAGACCCTCCTAGCTGGAATGAGTAGATCTAAAGTGTCTAATCCACTCCATCATCACAATCTTCTGAAGCCTTTGGATCCTTTCCTTTACATTAAACCAAAGAAGATCAGGCAATTCCAACTCTCTTATAGTGGGTCATATTTTAATCCATATTTCAGAAAACCAAGGAAATAAACTATTAGAACCTTCTTTAATTCCCCTAGCTGCAACATTAAATGCAGAATCCCTACTTAGTGGGCCCAAATCAATAAATTCAGCCTGATCCAACTCTATGTTCCTCCCACCATTATCCCACACTCTTAATATCAATTTCCATGCCAGTTCTCCAGATTTCTACTTGTATAAATTAGAAAACTTAAGCAATTATTTTCTACTGTAGCACACCTCCTCATGGGTCACACTATGAACCTCACCTCTAGAGGCCCACCAGGACTTTAGTTATAGATCTAGAAGCAAACAGGGTGTTGGAGGTGGCTCCTGAGAATCAACATTTTCTTGCCTTGCAACTACCTCCAGGAAGGCCATCATTGTTGCCTCAGGCAGCACAGGGTTTATCTCCTCAGACAAAGGTGGAAAGGCAGTTGGCAGTTTGGGTCCCAGAGGGGATGTTGCCACTACTGGGGATGAGGAAGCTGTTTCTTCTGACAAAAAAGATTCATCAAGTTTACAAGCTCAGTGTCTCCAGCTTCATCAGGGCCCTCCCGGAAATCCCCATTCCAAGTTACAGGGTCTCATTGTTTTCCAGTCAATGCCCTCACTTTAACAGTAGACACCTGGCAAAGCTGTGCATGCACCTTTTGTTGCAGGTCAGCCACTCACATGGTAAGAGCTTATGTGTGTATTTTCCACAGTTTCAGCTCTTTTTCTACAGAAGCTAAGACTCTTAGGGTACTGTCTTAACAGATTTGAGGCTCTGTATCTGCTTCTGAAGCCAGGAGTTAGCATCCCTGAATTCATAATTTTCTTTCATCACTTTGTCCAGTGAACTTAGGAGCAACCAACCAACTTCATTATGGTTTTTGTTTCTTCACATACAGTCAAAGGTATTATGTGTAGAGTCACTAAACTCCTTTCCTCTTATGAGTGGTGCATCAGCAGTGTCAAATGTGTTTATTTTGCATAACTTTTTGAACAGTTCATGTATTTTTCATCAGTACCTCCATAATATTTGATCAGTATTCTCCGTAATACTAGAAGTAAAATCCTTAGAATTTTGGGTCTAATCATATTAAGCAGCCAACTCCAGAAATCCCAAAACCAATGAAAGAACTCCATCCTTAATATTCTATTCCTTTAGAACCACTCTTGGTACTAAAATCTGTATTAGTCAGAGTTCTCTAGAGGAACAGAACTCTAGAGAACTATATATGTGTGTGTGTGTGTGTGTGTGTGTGTGTGTGTGTATACACATACAATTACATATATGTGTGTGTGTATATACATATAATTAAATTACATATATGTGTGTGTATACATATATATACACATATGATTACACACATATACTTACATATATATGTGTGTGTATATACATATATATAAACACATATATATTATTTTATAAACTATGAGTTTATTAAGTTTATATATAAACTCTCTCTATATATATATGAGTTTATAAAGTAGTATTAACTCACACAATCACAAGGTCCCACAATAAGCCATCTGCAAGCTGAGGAGCAAGAAAGCCAGTCCAAGTTCCCAACTGAGGCATCTGGAGTCCAATGTTCAAGGGCAGGAAGCATCCAGCACAAGAGGAAGATGTAGGCTGGAAGGCTAGATCAGTCTGCTCTTTTCACATTTTTCTGCCTGCTTTATATTCTGGCCATTCTGGCAGTTGATTAGATTGTATCCATCCAGATTAAGAGTGGGTCTGACTTATCCAGCCCATTGACTCAAATGTTAATCTCCTTTGGCAATACCCTCACAGACACACCCAAGGTAAATATTTTGCATCCTTCAATCCAGTCAAGTTGACACTCAGTATTTATCATCACACCTTACTCTACTTTGGTGGATTCCTTATTGTTTAGTAAAACATGTGGATCTAGCATATTTTAAGCCTTAAGTATGGGATTATCCATTACTCCAAAGAATTCTTATTTCTTTTAGTAGGAAAGGATATTTGAAAAACTGAATCTACACTTGAGAGTTATTCATTCCTCTTAGATTATTACCATTTCCAGGCATCTTCAGTGAACCTAGAAAGGAAATTTGAATGCTAATTTTTTAAAGATAAAATACTAAATAATGAATATTAATAGTTTTCATTAAAATGTAGAATACAGAGTTCTTAATGTCTTAGTTCATTCATACTGCTATAACAAAATACTTAAGGGATTGCAAAATTTACAACAGATTTCATTGCTTATCAGTTCTAGAGTTTGGAAAGTACAAGATCAAGGGGCCAGCAGATTAATTGTCTGGTAAGAGCCCATTCCTGTTCCTCATAGATGGGTTCTTCTTGCTATGTCTTCTCAAGGTGAAAGAGCTAGTCCTTTAAGAGATGATAGGTCATGAGAATGGTAGAAGAATCACTTTCAGGGAGAGCCTGCTGTTTCCTATTTCAAAGATGGCATCTTCTTGCTCTGTCTTCAAGTAGTGGTTGGGGCAAAAACCAAAAAGTTCCCAAGCCTCTTTTATAAGGGGATAAATTTATTCATGAGGGCTGCCCTCATGAATTGATCACCTCTCAAAGGTGACACCTCTTAATACTGTCACATTGAGGATTCAATTTCAACATGTACATTTTGTGGGGACAGCCATTCAAACCATACTTTCTTCTAATTTACATATGTTTCTTCTTTCTCCCACAGTAATCCTGACAACCACTCTGTGAATGATAGAACCTGAAAAATGACACATTTAATTACTTATTCCAATATGTGTGTATCCCCTAAAGATAATCATTAGAACATATGTTAGGGTTTGCCCTCTTGTTTTAATATTAGCATATGTATACGTATACCTCCATGTATGTATCTTAATTACATATATAATATGTGTATATTTGCATACACATGTGTGTATATTTACTTTTTTCTCTCCTTAGCTAAATATTATATCCCTAGGGTTTCCCTGTGTTTTCTACTTTATTTGCTCTTTATCTAGTTGTTTTGTTTAAAGAAAGATTGTATATAGATTTCAATGGTTATTTTTATGGTAGTACCCTTATAATACTTGTAGTTTTCTCTGTTTTGGTTATATCTTTTGGTTCACTTTGATGATTAATATTAAATTTATCTAGTAATTTCTTTTTTCTGCACCTTTTGTCTCTCCTCCTTGTCATAGTATCATTTGGTATGTGGTAGTTTAATTTTTGGCTTTTTCTTTTAGTTGCTTTGTCTTTTTTATTGAAAGATTCAGGTAGCTCAAAGAGATATGTAGCTTCTCTCTCTGTCTTTCTAGTTAGTACACTAATATGAAACTTACTTTTTTATTTCTTTTGAAGTACATTATTGGGAATTTACCATAGGAGGAAAAGAGCTCAAATTTATTATTTAAGTTTCTTACAATATTCCCAACACAAAGGAAAGTAATTTTTAAATATGTTATATTCAAAATAGAAAGTAAAGTAGTTTCTAGATTCTAAGTGTTCAAAAAGTGAGTATTCATGAGATTCAAACCTTAAAATTACAGGTAATTGCCAGGTAATTACTATTCTTCTAAATGTTGAAATGCTGTGAAAAGTTTTACACATTTAGTATTTGTCAAATGTAGTCCAGGTTACTTTGCCTTTGTTCCTTTATTTTAAAAAGTTAATTTCATAATTAACAAAAAGCAATTACAAAGTACTCATAAGTACTCATTTCTATAAGTCAAAAGAGTTACAGATGTACTCAAGAACTGTGAACTCTGTATGCCTTTTATGATTTATAAAATTTTACGTTGGATAAAAAACAATGGATAGCTCCACTTTGATGCATTCGGTTACTGTGGATCAGGTTGAGGGGTCTCTAAGGAAGAAGTTATAAAACAAAGGAATTCACACTGATTGCAATGGGGGTACAGCTTGTGTATTTTCTCAACCAAATTTCTTCAGTAATGAAGTATAGTTTTTGCTCTGGGTAGCCCCCTTTCTGGATCCTTAAATTTTAGAGTCATCATCTGTGTTGTGGAAGAGATTCATCCCAATGTCTCCCATGCTTCTGTTCAATTCTGGAATTGCATTTGTGCTCTGGCCTGAGTTACAGTTATTTACTTCTAGCAGTGTGATTACGTTATTAGAAAAACTAAAAGGGGGAAAGCTGATTTCTGGTGGCAAATACACAATATAGATTTTCTTTCTAAAATGAGAGATTATTCTCCTCAAATTTTTTAGATCTACATAAACGGCAGGTAACAGGGAGTAAAAGATATCTGTGACTATAAAGAATATGTATATTTGTATAGTTTTACCCTACCATGTATGCTGTTTGAAGGCTGTCTTGTGCTGTGTGTATGATGCACTGATTAGGGGGAAAATCATGCAGTAAAGGTTTGTCTCTACCTCTATCTCTGCTTTTGCCTCTGTATTGCAAATTTGGGAAGCAGACATACCCATTTTGGAAGACATTTTCTATAACATGTTATTGTTTACACTGAAAATGTAGTTCCTACCTCTTCCCCAAATGTTACCAAAGAACTATTTTAGTTGATGAAGATCAAATGTAAGATGATTTACACCTTGAATGTGAGTTCTATAATCATTCATTTCTGAACAGAGATTTGTGTTCTGGTTTGCCAGTGAGAAGGAGCTAGATTCTTTAGGGCTATTCCTGAGACTAAATCAGAATGGAGAGGGATTAAAGCCCTGGGGTTTGGGTCTTTTCTGAGCTTAACAGTCAGCAGAAAAGCAAAGGCTTTCTGCCTCATTCCTGCTGGCCTGGTGGATGGAGAAATTTCCCAGATCCTGCACTCTGTACCTTTTGGTGGTAATTTCTCTTTCGTAAAGGCTGACATAATGGCATTGCCACCTACTTACAATGCAGTGATAATGAAAGCTGTGTTTCTGGGGAAAAACACACTTGCAGCTAGAAGTTCAGCAGAGACAGAGAAAGGCAGTGGCAGCTTGGTGCAAGCTAGCAAACTGATAAAAAGTACTCAGACCTCAGTGACCTGCTCCTGGGTGTGCACTTGAGTAATTATTTCTCATCTCCTCTTGCAACATTGCCATGCCCACCCCCACAGTGCCCAGTTTCAGCTGATAGCCATAGCTTATTGCTCCAGATACAATGGCTTTCATTTGTTGACTTCATCATGCCAAGCTTCCTTCTTGCATCAGGGTCTTGTCTGGCTCTCTTCTCTGCCTGGAATGCTTTGCCCCAGATCTGCTGCCAGATCTTACCCTAGATGACTCCTCTGGCCAGTCAATTTTTGCAGAAGTTTTTGTTTTCTCTCCAACTCTAATGTAGCCCTATTCACTCCCTAGCACACCACCTTACAGCATTTTATTTATATAATCTCATGTGATTTCGCTTATTTATAGGTTTAATTATTTTGTAAACTGAGCCCTTGTATTAGTTATTCTCACACTGCTGTAAAGATAATACCTGAGACTGGGTAATTTATAAAGCAAAGAGGTTTAATTGACTCACAGTACCACATGGCCGGGGATGCCTCAGGAAACTTACAATTATGATGGAAGGTGAAGAGGAAGCAAGGAATGTCTTACATGGTGGCAGAAGAGAGAGCAGTAAGAAGTATCATACTTGAAAAACCATCAGAACTTGTTATAACTCACTATCACAAGAACAGCATGGGGCAGTGGCCCACATGATCCAATCACCTTCCACCAGGTCCCTCCCTTGACATGTGGGGATTGTAATTTGAAATGAGATTTGGATAGGGACACACAGCCAAACCATATCAGGCCTCTCCCTAACACACAAACTTTAGAACACATACTTTATTAAAGAAGTCTTCATCTATTTTGTGTATTGTTATATCTCCAATGCCTAAATAAGTAAACACTCAGTAAATATTTTTTGAATAATCATTCATATGTTCTGCTTTTTTGTGAAGATAAATCTCTAGTGTGATAAAGTATTTTAAAATCAAGAGCATTTGATTTTTCTTGAATATAACTATTATGGCAAGTACTAAATGGCTATCCAAAATGTGAATGCACTTCTGCAAAAGCCAAAATTCTGATAAAGGCCTAAAGAGGCCAGGTGCGGTGGTTCACGCCTCTAATCTCAGCACTTTGGGAGGCTGAGGTGGATGGATCATGAGGTCAGGAGTTCCAGACCAGCCTGACCAACACGGTTAAACCTCATCTCTACTAAAAATACAAACATTAGCTGGGCGTGCTGGCACGCACCTGTAATCCCAGCTACTCAGGAGGCTGAGGCAGGAGAATTGCTTGAATCCGGGAAGTGGAGGTTGCAGTGAGGTAAGATTGTGCCATTGCACTCCAGCCTGGGAAACAGGGTGAGACTCTGTCTCAAAAAAAAAAAAAAAAGGCCTAAAGTGTCATTCATGGTCTATGGAAGAATCCATGAATCCATACTGACAATGGTGGTTCACCCTTAAATGAATCATTGATTGGCTCAAATGACTTTGATAAGATGGATTCCACTCCCTCCATCATGAGCTAAAAGAGTATAACTGATTTAGTGTTGTTAGCAGATTTTTGCTCTTAAGTTGGATAATTTTAAGTATTGATGTTACATATATATATACACACATGTGTGTGTAATATGCACACACATAGATATTTATGTCCTTTCATATATTTCAAAGTAAAAGGGAAAAGAGTAACATATTTACAGTTTGGTAAATACAAATTAAAAGACTTACTTGCCTTTATGTAGCTTTTAGTTTAGTAGAATCCTAGGGCAATCTTGTTGTCTTTCTCGATGTAATTTATCTTATTTTGTGACTTTCTAGAATTGATTTTCACATTATTGGCTAAATTGATAGAAGTGTCTAATGTCCCCCCACCATCTGTAAAGAATTTTATGTTGATATAAATGTTTGTCTGAATTTGAATCAGAATAATTGAGTGATTGGTTGGGGCCATTTGGACAAGCTATCCAACTAGCAGGTTTCACTAGATTGACTGATACAGGCCACATTTATACTCAGCCTTATAAAAAATGGTATATCTCAAGGCTCCTTTTCTGACAGGCTCTAAAGAGAAGTCTTCATTTTGCAGCCATGCCCACTGCAGTTCATGCTGGAATCCATGGTCAGGTATGGTGACTAGAAGAAGCTGACTTAATATCTATTGAAACCATAATTTGCTGAGATGAGTGCCTACATTCCTTTCTCTCCATTTGAGGGTGGTAACTATTGCATGAAAATGTGGGAGATGCCTTCCACTAGAGATTCACTCTCTCTTCCTTCTGAGCCAATGGTTTGGAGGAAATGACATTTGCTTAAGAAAAATGAGGTCTTTTGCTTAAAAGTGTGTTTTGCCTCTTGCCATTTGAAGTCGATGAAAGTTTTTTTATTTTTTTTAAGACTAGATACAAATGTGCTACTAGATCTGTGGCCTGGTCATAACTGTTACATATAATTATACCCTACATTTTCTTGCTTTTCGTCTAAGTGATCTATATGGATAACCCAATTCAATATTTTTTTGTGAACAAAACAGACTATATAATAGGTTGGCCTTTAATTTTGGAATATATAAACTTTACCTTTTACATATTAATTTTTTTCATCTAAACATTTAGTGAGTTCAATTACAGCAAACTATTTGTAAAGAATTCTGATTTGGCCATTAACACAGTACCTAAATTCTAAAGTTTACAGGCCAGGAGATTTTTCAGCGTCTTATTAAAGATCATGATTTTTGAAGTCAGAAACTTTGTTTCCAGTTTTGGCAAGATATGCACTAGTTGCATGAATTTAGGCAAAATACTCAACTAATCTTTCCTGCTTCGGCTTTTAGATGATGATATCTATATGATAAGTTTGTTAGCAGAGGAAAGTGGAAAAAATTATGTAAAGCTTCTCTCATAGAGCAATAAATAGAAGATATTATTTATATTAGAGATTTTAAATTAGGTTGAGTTACTGGATAGGAGATCTTTTGATGTCAGAAAATAATGAATGATTATTGTAATTATGTCATTGTTGACTAAAATAACTTATTTAGATAGTAGCACGAATTTGCATTCTGACAAAGAGAGAAAAACTAGAAGACCTCTAAGGATTTCCAGCTATATGTATATAATCTATCTATGGAGAGAATATGTCTATCTGTGTAGATCTATATTATTTATCTGTCTATCTTATGGATTATGTAGATATATGTTATATGTATTATATAATCTTAAAGATTATATAATATAAATCTTACAGATTAATAGGAGGACACACACACACACACACACACACACACACACACAGACACACAATCTACCTAACATGTTCTTATCTAGACAGGGAAATTAGAACCTTTGGATTTTCTCTGCATTTAGTCATTGAGAAATATAATAAACCATTGTCAGTGTAAGTAGAGTACTCCATTTGCCTTTAGGGGTTAGGATCAGGTAAGTTCCTGTGTCAAGAAGTGTGCCTGGACTAATGGACTTTGATCATTTATACTCAGTACAGTACATTGATCCCATTAATGTGAGAAAAAATTATGATTTTTCTGGTTTATTGTATTCCAGCAGCAGAGAAGGGATGGAAAGGGAATAGAAAGCCTGAGGCGCAGATTGATTAGGCCTATGGATAGGGAAAGTGAATTTCACTATGGAAGTGAAACTCAGTAAGAAAGCGTTTTGGAGTGGAATGAGCTAGAAAGGCAGAGTGGTTGCTGATACAGGGTCACACAAATGCTGTTTGCTTATTTTGAAAGTTAAGACTTGTGTTTTCTCTGAGGGTAATTTCTCACTGTCTTCTCAGATGTCAGTTCAATCTGATTTGAAGTCTGTAGAAGTTATTAAGAGAACAAAGGAGGCTGATTTGTTCATACTTGATGACAGCTGACTCTCCCTGCCTAAAACAGTGCCAAACACTTGGTAGGCATTCAGTAAATATTTGTTGAACAAATTAATAAATAATTTATATCATTAGAGCATAGTTTTATTGTCCTCCTGAGAGGCACATTTAACTTGAAAGTTTACAAGATTTCTAAGAGTGTCATTCTTGGGCATGGGAAGGACAAGTTAGTTGAAGAGGTCCACCTAGCTTAAAACAAGTAATTTATTTTAGAGTAAGACGAGTTCTGAAAAATACGTCATTAAGTAAAACTGTTGCTACTTTGGAAATATACAAAAACATGTCAGATTTAAGAAAAACCTTTAATCAAGAATAACTTATTTACAACAGCCTGTATTCTTTGTGGCGTTCAATAGGGAACCAAATCTGACACCTTTTCTTGTCTCTATGATAAGATAGTATGCACATCACAAACCACAATCATAGAGTGAAAAAGCCACCTTTAAAAATGAGTTAAATAAAAAAATATGGTAACCCTGTGTACTTCTGATCTCCCAATTAAATTAGTTTTGATACTTTTCTATAAATTACTGATCGACTTTGTAAAAATCCACCAGTATTCCTGATTTGTATAGTGCCTATAGAATAACCTTTCCAAATATAATACGTATCTGAAGAAAATAATTTTCTGCCATAAATTGACTAACTGTAAGATAACCTTTGTAATATTATATATTTATTTTTCTTTAATTTTATTTATTTATTTTTTCAATTTGGAGATCAACTTCTAAAGCCAGTGTTCCCTTGCAAAACCTTTTTTCCAAAATCTTACTTTACTTTTCTAAATAATTTTATCTTTTTAATACTTCCCTCACAAGTATAAAGCAAATATAATAAGTATTATAATACAAATATATTAAAATGTTCTCTGAGAATTATGTATTATAGGCTGATATGGTTTGGCTGTGTCCCCACCCAAATCTCATCTTGAACTGTAGCTCCCATAATTCCTATGTTTTTGTGTGAGGGACCCAGTGGGAGATAATTGAATCGTGGGGGCAGTTTCTTCCATACTGTTCTCATGGCCTTCTGCCATGATTGTGAGGCTTCCATAGCCACTTGGAACTGTGAGGCCATTAAACCTCTTTTTCTGTGTAAATTATACAGTCTTGAGTATGTCTTTAACAGCAGCATGAAGACAGAAGAATACATAGATCAACATAGGTATTAACATGTCCTAGAGAAAACAGTTAGATGGTTCATTCTAATGTAGGACTTTAATGTGGTTTGGTTAGTAGTATTCTTCTATACAAGTGGTAAATTAACAGTAAATATAGTAAAAGCAAGAGAATTTATAATAATTTTGAAAAACTTTATTGAAGAACAGAAAATCACAGTAATTAGAGAGATATACCAGTATCATTTTGCTGTTGTTGTTTGTTTTGAGATAGAGATTCACTCTTGTTGCCCAGGCTGGAGTGCAATGGTGCGATCTCACCTCACTGCAATCTCTGCCTCTCGAATTCAAGCAATTCTTCTGCCTCAGCCTCCCAAGTAGCTGGGATTGTAGCTATTTGCCACCACATCTGACTAATTTTTCTCTTTTTTTTTGTATTTTCAGTAGAGATGGGGTTTTGCCATGTTGGTTAGGCTGGTCTCAAACTCCTGACCCTGCATTGGCCTCCCAAAGTGCTGGGATTATAGATGTGAGCCACTGTACCTGGCCTAATCATTGTTGAATTCACTCGAGTATAGAGATTTTCACTCTCTCCCAAAACTATGGGGCAGTTCTAATAAAAATTCCAACTAGATGATTTCAGAACTAAATAATTTTGGACAAGCATTTTCTAAAATTTATATGGAAGAATAATGAATAACAAATAGGCAAATCAATTTTAAAAAAGAAAAGCCAAGTAAGAACTTGCCCAACCATATTTAAAACATCTAATTAAAATTTATGATTATAACATAGATGGAACTGATTTAAGAATAGGAAAAGAGAACAGTAGAGCAGAATAGTGATATCAGAAAGAGAGCTACATAAATATAGAAAATTGGTGGTAAAACCAGTAAAACAAAAAATAAGCTAGGATTGGAAAGATGGCTCAAATATGAACAAATTCAAAGCAAGATACTTACCTTATACCATATGTAAAAACTGCAAATTAAAAAGCAAAAGTATAAGGCTAATAAAACAAAATTTATGAGAATATCTTTGTTACTTAAAAGTGGGTAGATTTTTTTTTAAAAAGGTCCAAAAACATAGATCATATGTCAAAAAATTGATTGATTTGTTATTATTAAGATAAAAGCTCTGAGGTCAATGAAGGATTACAAGAACAAAATTAATAGTTAATAGATGAATGTTGAGGAAAAGATATTTACAGTTTTTAAAACCACAAAAGAGATTTATATATTTACTGTACAGTGAAATATTTCAAAACCAAGGAATATACAGCAAGGGACCCAATTTTAAAAAATGGCTAAAAGATAAGAAGGTTTTAATAGGCAATTCATAGATGAGGAAACTCACATATGCAACAAGTATATGGAGATGCTAAAGCTCAGAAGCAAATCTGAAAAATTCAAATCGAAAGGAAATAACATGCATATTCATCTGAATCATAAAAATTGAAAAAATAATAATAATTGATAATAAGTTTTGGGATAGAAATTCTCATGTCAAAATTGTGCCACTATGAGCTAGTACAAGTCTAATGTTTTTCAAATATCGACTTTGTAAAGATGAATATTGCAGTATTTAACAGCGTTAAGAATGCATATCTTCAATGTCACTATAGATAGCACTCCTAGATATGTAAACCAATTAGTTTGCAAACAGATTGTAAGAAACATAAGCAAGAACAATTATTCTGGTTATGTTCTGGGTAGTAGAGAGCTGGAAGCAAACTAGGTATATTTATTTGAGGAAAGGATAAGTAAAATGCAGCCACTGGATACTATAGCATTCTCTGTAGCAGCTAGAATCAACACATAGACACTCTTAAATGTGTACACAGTAACACACTCTTAAATGTGTACACAGTAACATGACTAGATCTCTAGTGCAGAGTGTGAGAAGAAACAGAATGCAATTTATAGCATAATACCACTTAAGACAAAATAGTGCACTAAAATGATAAAGACATGTGCATATTTAAGTAATTATCAAGCTACCAGATGGGTTCTTATAGCTATAGAGGGAAGCAGGAATAAGGATTTGCAAACAGGGTTGGAAGCTGAAATAAAATAAAACACTAGAGGGGCTGTATGGACTGATGATAACATATTGTGAAATAAGGAGTATGATTATCACACCCCTCATCTCTGAATGCTACCCCTTTCCCTAGTGCAGACTCATACTGAGCATCAACTGTATGTTAACTCAATTACTTTAATGTGTTAATCACAGAAGTGCACTTTCTTTCAGCCTCTCTCTCTTTCCTTTCTCTCACCATGGAGAAAAAATAATTTTGAGTGTTGTCTTAAAAAAAATATTGTATAGTCTTTTTCTACTCTCAAGAAATAATCAAGCAAGAGGATTTCCTATCACATGCCTGAGTTCTTGCAATTCGACTGAAGTGATATAAGAAGTCCCAGTTGAAAGAACCTCTGTAGTTTGCCCAATAGAGACTCTAATTCTGTCCCTGACTGGAATAATTTTATTGTTCATCTCCAATCCTGTGTTGAAGAGTGAGCCATTATATTGACCTCCTTTTACATTTATCTGTCAGTATTATTATCTTCACATGACTTTAGGATGAAAAAATCTGTATGGTTTTGTTTTGTTGATGACAAACCAGGTTCTTTTGGGCATGGAGCTGCTGACTTCTACCCCTTTACAGTAAAAATGCAAGTCCTCCAACTCTGCCAACCATTAAAGATCCATGTGAGCTTTATGGAGTTCTTTGCTTATAAATTTGTTTCAGTTTCTTATAGACTCTGGATATTATACCATTGTTGAATGCATAGTTTGCAAATATTTTCTTCCATTCTGTAGGTTGTCTGTTTACTGACAGTTTCTTTTGCTGTGCAGAAGCTCTTTAGTTTGATAAGGTCCCATTTGTCAACTTTTGCTTTTGTTGCAGTTGTTGTTAGCATCTTTATTGTGAAATGTTTTCTAGGTCTTATGTCCAGAATGGGATTTCTTAGGTTTTCTTTCAGAGTTTTTATAATTTTAGGTTTTACATTTAAGTCTTTAATCAATCTGGAGTTGATTTTTGTATAAGGAAGGCGTCCAATTTTACTCTTCTGCATATTGCTAGCCATTTATCTCAACACTATTAATTGAATAGGGAGTCCTTTTCCTACTGTTTGTTATTGCTGGCTTTGTCAAAGAGCAAAGGGTTGTGTGTGGCTTTATTTGGGGGTACTGTAACTTGTTCTGTTGGTCTATGTCTCTGTTTTTGTACCAGTACCATGCTGTTTTGGTTACTATAGCCTGATAATGTAGTTTGAAATCATTCAACTTAATGTGTCCAGCTTTGGTATTTTTGCTTAGGATTGGCTTGGCTATTCAGGCTTTTTAATAAGTTTATGTAATATGTGGATGTATGAGGGAAATAAGAAAAAATCTTAACATAATTTTGGGGAGATTACACCTTAAATGAGAATATTTTCAAATTTTGCTGTCTTTGGTAAGTCAATATTTAGGGAATATGTTAATATTATCTAGTCTCCATAAGTGGAGTCCTAGAAGACTCCTTTCAATTTCTTTTAATATTAGCTGCTGATTGGTACTGCTCGTGTAAGATTACACTATAATGATGATATCTCTGAACTTACATCAACTTGCTTGTAAATAGTATCCTTTATGTAAGTTTTTTTAAAGAGCATAAAATTCTTTATCATGAGCTTTGATTTTCTTTAAAACAACCACCCTTTGGAAGTGAGATGTTTACTGATAAACTAGAAAAAAATATTTTTATTATGCAAGAATAATGTATAAATGTTGATAAAATAAATCATACTGCAGCATGTAAGCATTCAGAGCCAATACTTGCACATTTGCAAATAAATATATATTGACACATGATTTTCAACAAAAACATGCACAGAAATATTTACAATTAGGAGAACCTGCTCTTGAATTATATACCAGTTAATTGTCTTAATAATTATTCATGTAAAATGAATAACACTAGGAAAACTGCTTTGCTTCCTTGATATCAGAGGGACATTTTCATATAAAGAGCTTTCTAACAGAAATTTATTGGTTGTTTTTAACTGACATGGTGAACCTTTACTTATTTGGAATCGAAGTGTGTTGAATAAAGCCACTTTGTCTATATCATTTTTACTGGGTAATCTGTTAATAGGATTGGAATTCCCAGAAATTGAGATTAGTTTCACTGTAATCTGTTATGATAGAGGTCTAGGAATCACTTGTTAAAATGTAGATGCCCCTGGTATTAACTAGTAAATATCAATTATCTATTGCCACCATAGCACTGGCCATCGTATTAACTGCATTCATGTAGCTGGGCTCTTGAGGAGACCATGTTGGGAAATAATTATCTATGGGTCTCATGTTTCTGTATGTCTTCACAGTAAAGTCACTGACTGCCCTTTGTTCTGGAACATCTTTTCAAGTACTTTTGCATTGAAAACTTTCTTGGAAGACAGAAATGGTGTCTCTTTCCAGAGCAAAAAAATGCTATCTGCTCAGTATAATAAATTAATGTGTTCCACCAAAGCAAAGTTTAGGTAGGTTTGCTTGCAGCCCATTATAATAGACTTTTTCCTAAGCTTGAGATTCCTCAACAAAAAGCCACTGTGTGCAGCATCCATCTAGATTTCTACACATCATTTCCATGTGACTTGAGTGCCAAAAGGAATGAACGTAACCAGTAAACTCATGCTGCTTGCTGTGCTGTGAGTAATGAAGGCTTTTGTCTCTGAACAAGTGTTTCATATTTTCTACCAGAATCCATGAAACTGAAGCAGGGTAAGTCATTAGCTTACAAATATGATTCTAAACAAACCATTCAGCATTCTTGATAGGCCACAAAGGAGATAACACTGTTGGGAAAGTGAAGAAAGGGATAGATCTAGAATGTGGGTTGTCTATGGAGAATAAGTACAGATGTGTCATCCTTGGTGCAGAAATATGTAGGAAGTGAGGGGTATTGGAATCTTAAGGGAAAGTATTTGAAGAAGAGAGGGTAATTTCAGAAAGGAATGCAGGGAGTTTGTAAGAGACAACGATCCATTTTACTTTTTAAAATTAACTATCTAATGCCTTTTAATTCGTTAGCATAAGGAAAAGGTAGAGCTTATGTTCAGGCTTAATGACCCTAGAATATGAAAAGCAAAAGTCCTATTGTCAATTTGTGTCCGTGAGAGATGAAATAAATTATTCTAAAATGAGAAAACACTCTTTTAAATAAAGAGAATATTGAAATCAAGCAAAGCCATCAAAGAAAATAATAAAGTATGCTTCTATGCTGTAATAACACATGACTAAACCGTCATAAAAATACTCAGGCCTTCTAACTGTCCCCATCCCCCTTCCACTTTCAGTCCATTTTCCATATAGCAGCTAGAGTGATTCCTCTATAATCCAAGCCAGATCTTATCAGTCTACTGCTCAAAATTCTTCCTGTGCATCCCTACAATTTTCAAAAACAAACCCAAATTTCCTCTCTATGACGTATAAAGCTCACCATGACTTGGTTGCTTACTATCTCTCTGACTTCATCAGTGATCACTCTTCCACTCATTTTCTCCACTGCAGCACTCCAGCCACCTTGCTATTCATCATACATGCCAAGATTTCTCTCATCTTGTAGTCTTTGCACTTGCCCTGTCTCGGCCACTTCCCCACTAGAGATCCTTCTGGCTTGCTTACTCATATTTTCCAGGAGATTTTGTTGTTAAATTGTACTTTTTAAGAAAGACTTCCTGAGCCCCATCTATAAAATGCACTTATTCCCCAACTGTCGCTATTATTTATTCTTTTTAAAATTATACTTAACGTCACATGACATAATATATGCACAAATGTACACATAACATGTAAATGCACACACATGTACATAGCCACTTCTAGGTTACTTTATCTTTCATGTATATGAACATCTAAAAATGTCCTTTTTTTGTGCATTTGATCAGGTGACATTCATCTAAAAGCATTTGACCATGTCCTCATTTATAGTTTTACGAAAATAAGTTTATCATTCCAAAGGCATCTGATATTTGGTAAACAGAGTGACCATAAGGTTCACTAGTCAAGGGATCCTAGAGAATACCACCTTGAGAATGAAAGGTGTAGTTGATAATTTCATTAGGTTCCTGGCAATCTTGGATTCTCCTAGGCAAAACAGGAGGCATAGTTATCCTACTGATAAGTAACATTGCTTGGGAATTTAGGCAAGAAGCTTCTTCCTGTGCCATGATTGCCCCACTCCCCCAATGCTTTATGCTTCCCTTTATGCTTCAAGCCTCTCCTCCTCATTCACTTTCTTTTTGAGGCCTTTGAGGATGTCATTATGCCTTTAAGGCTCAGAGTAGACAGTTACCATTTTCTTTCTCAGACTTTTTACAAATCTAAATTCAGTTGATGACCCCCCATGACCTACCAGTGCCTAACTCCCATTAGACATTCAATAAATCTCGATTGTATGAATTAATTAATGGCTTGAGGCTAAATTCTTACATAAATGGGCAGATCCATCTGTGAATGGAGCTTGGGTTGGATATCAGACCACAAAAACCACTAACAGGTTGATGGAGAGAGTCAACAGTCTCTTGATGCAGTTCTCGGTCCTGACCCTATTATCAGAAATGGAAATTCTGACCTTTATATCTGAGAGAGTGATGCTCTACACCACAGTATTCCCAGGGAATGCTCTTTTTTTTCCCTAGATTCCCCTCCTCCTTTTTAAATTTTTGTCAACTTCACTTTCTTTCTAAAGGCAAGAGGCCAACTTGCCCATCTTTCTGGCAGCCAGTTGAGCTGCCTGCTTTATCCGCTTCTGGAGCCTAGCATTTAACCACCACTAGAAACCCTCTGGTCAGGACTCTAGGACGTCTTTTAATAACAACTTTTTCTCTAAGGAAGTCTTCACAGTCATTAACTGAGTATCAATTCTAGCATAATCTTCCTGTATGTTTTTCTTAAATTTGCAACATTTCAGCTTTTGGGAATTGGAAATTTATCACATAAGTTTATGTTATAATTATTTATTATGTAGTTTTCTTGTTTTATTTTGTTGTTTTTTTTCCTCATTTTTTCTTAATAAGAAACATTATTTATGGAGGAGTCATCGCTTGCTGGTAAAAAGAAAAACTCTCAGAAAATAAATCAGTAAACAGTAGTGTGTTATTATTTTTTTTTGGTGGGTGGGGAGAGTGCTTAATGAACATGGCAGGTTATTTTATTTCCAAGCATAGTAAAGGAGCCACGAGAACAAAAACCATGGTCTTACTATCTGTCCATCTTAGAACATAACTCCATGTTGATCCTGGCATTTAATAAACACAAAGAGATGAGATGTCTAATATGGTAATCACTAACTTAGGTGGCTAGTTCTGAGATGTGTTATGTGTTAAATATACACTGATTCTAAGACACAATGTATAAAAAATGTAAAATATGAATACTTTTTATATTGATTACATATTAAAATAATGTTTTTAATATAGTATGTTAAATAAAATACTTTATTTGAGATGGAGTCTGGCTGTGTTGCCCATGCTGGTTTTGAACTCTTGGCCTCAAGTGATCCTCCCTTTTCACCCTCCCGGTAGCTGGAATTACAGGGGGGTACCACTGCAACTGGCTAAAATACATTTTTAAAATATCACTTATTTTTATGCATTTAATGTGACCAGTAGAGGAATTTACAATAACATATGCAATTCATATTATATTTCTCTTGGAAAGCACTGACTTAGAGGATTAAAAACAATAAGCAATTAATAAAAATAGCTATGCTAAACATCTCTTTCTGCCGAATGATTATTATACCCATTGATGTCCCTCTTTTTGAAGGAGTATGAATAGAGTATGCCTTTGTTTCATGCTCACTGTCTTGAGTTCTTATGGTGCATTGATAATTTAGTCTTCTGTTTGTTGACTTTGGCAAGTGGCTTAACCTCATGAGCTCTAATTTTCTCATTTGTAAAATCTGGCAGTATCAATAGCCACCAGTAAGGGGGATTTTGAAAGTATTTAATTCATAGTAAATATTATAAATATTTTATTTGTCTTGTTTTCTGTTATAGGAAGCTGTATTATTTTACTCTTCAATTATGTTTTGCATGTTTAAGTATTTGACTAGATATTTTGGCTGAAAGGAAACTTGTCTAATATCTTTAAAAGGAGAAATAGCTGATTAACTTCATCACCTGGTAGAAAAAGACTCTGAAAGGTAGACAGTCTGTAGAGAAGAAGGTAAAGAAAGTGGAGTGAGTATGCAAGAAACATACCAAAGCACATATGCTCAAATCTGTACTGTATATGTCAAAGTAGTCACTCTGTTTTTATTTTCATGTTTAGTATCAACCGGTATATTTTATGCAAATTTCCTTCAAGTACCAATTTTCAGATAATTTTGTTAAGTTGATGCATTCTCCTTTTCAAATTCTTCCATAAATACCATATATACTAGGAACCCACTTGCCCTGGATTCATGTTTAAATGTTTAATTAAGAGAAAATTCTATCTAACACCTTTTCTAAACACTCTGTGGTTTGCTTAGAGGTAATTACTATTCCTAGGAAGCCCCTTTGTTTAAAAGCCCTTTCACCTCACTTGCAACCAGGGATCTTCAGTTCATCCTGGCCTGGCCTGCAAGCCTATATGGTGCACTTGCTTCTCAATTAAAGACATGCATTTATTTCTTCTGGAAATTTCTTAAAGGTCTTGACCTATATATTAAGAGTAACACGTACGTCCAGGACTATCAAGCTCTGCCAAGGAATACACACAGTGTCTTAGAGGCAGACAGGAAAACTCTTGAATGTGTCTCAGCTCAAGTGTCATTTCTGGTCTTCAACTGTGGGGTATCCATAGGCCTTAAATAGACTCTCTACCTTAGGCTGGCATATGGCTGAAAACATCCAAGATTTAACAAGGAAGAAGGGAAAATCAATACTCATTTTTATCTCATTTCACCCCCTTTTTTTTTCCAAATAGTCTTGAGTCACCTCCATTTCTATCTCATTTCTTTCTTCACTTTATCCTCTGATGACCTCTCTTTACCATTTGTACTCCAGACTAAATCTCTAATATAGTCCTCAATTTGCTCATTGTTTGTTGTTTTAAAAACATTTCTTTTGAGACTGTTTTTAAAGTCAATTGTCCTTCATATTAAGTAGTCATTTATTATCAACCTTGAAATGTACATCAGTAGTTCCCACACTTGAGCCTGCATCAGAATTACCTGAAGGTTTGTCAAAACACAGAGTTTCTGATTTAGTAGGTCTGGGATGGTGTGTGAGCATTTGCATTTCTAACAAGTTCCAAGGTGATGCTGAAGCTCTTTTAGAACTCCTGACTTAAGCAATGCTATTTGAGGCCATCATCATGACAACTAGTTTGATGTAATACAACTATCATCATTGATTTCTATTTAGGTTTTAGGCGATTGCATTGAAAGCAAGATCCCCAGCTTTGGAAGTTTGAAGGCTTGAGGAGTCTGGGGGTATAGTGCTGGGTCAGTGCTTCATTTGATCTATACACAATGGAGTGAGGACTAGTGGATTAGATGGGGAGTATTTTTTTAAAAGCTCTGAAGTGAGAAATAGTTGGGTACTGCAAAAGATTATTCTTCTATCTTTTTTTTCCAGGTGTCTGCTGTGTGCTTGCTAATTAAATTTGAGTATCTATAATACACTGCTTAGAACAGCAGGGATTTGTCATATTTGGACCAAAACAGAACAAGTTTTTAGAAGTCTAGATAGCCTGTCTTTTTGCCATCCTTTTATTTAACTTAAAGAAAAGAAGTAGGATAAATACTAGACTGTGTCATTTTTCACAAATTCAGCTCTTAAAGAACACGATTCCTCTCTGGTTAAAAGCCTGTGGGCTTAGTACCATGGCCCTCATGATCTTATTTCTCCATTCTCTCTCGTATTTTCTCTTCTCTGCTAACTGTATATTTCTATTATGACTCAGTTTTTAGTTACTTAGTATTTTACTATTACTTCAGCAGAAACATGAAGGAGGCTTTTTTTGTTTGGTTTTTTTGTTTTTTTTTTTATGAAAGAGAAAAGAGGAAGAGATTTTAGAAAAAGAGAGAAAAGAAGAAAGAAAGAAACAGCAAAAGAAAGAAAAAATGAAAGAGAAAGAGGAAGAGATTTTAGAAAAAGAGAGAAAAGGAGAAAGAAAGAATGAAGGAGGCTTTTGAATTAGGCCTTCCAGCCTCTAAATTGTTATATCCCATAAAGGACATT
>CAUYQU010036473.1:0-195418 GCA_963574635.1 Cheracebus regulus
TATTAAGGAAAATAAAGGAATAACCTCATATCTTTAAGTCAAATTCATATGAAGGAAATATAGCCACACTCCCATATTACCATTTCACAAATTCCTTGAAAATTCTCTGAAGAACCATTCAGAATCTGCAAATCATCATTAGTTTCTTCGCCTTTATCCAATCCAGCATATTCTTCTCTTAACATTCTCTTTAGAAAGAGATATCAAACATTTTATTTGATCTGTTTTGTTTTGTTTAATTATTAGCATTGAAATAATTTCTTACATCTTTCAAGAAAAATATTCAATACGTGCTAAGGATCCTTGGAAATATTAAGTAACTTAATCATATTTATAAATTAACATATTATAATGGAATTAGTATTGCCTTAGCAACCAAAAATCCCAAGGCCTAACTTCAGTGCTGCCTATTACTTCTTCAAAATGGGACCACTGCTTTGCAATGGCTATCGACTTATTTAAATATGGTGAGATAGAATACCCAATGCAAGAATTTACATCAAGCAGGTTTATTAATTACAGATTGGCAATAAGGAACAATAGAAGCCTACTATTCATTGCTAGCTAGTCCCCCCGAACCTCAGGAAAGCTTCCCAGGGTAGATGAATTACCAACTCTGCATTTCTCACTTGTATCACGCTGAAGGTCCCTGGAAAGCAGCCTATATTGGGTTTTATACTATAGGGGAACATGACATGCTGGGCTAAAGCATTGATGGACATCCTATTTCTAAGGGGAAAAAAAGAACAAAACAAACAAACAAACAAAAAACAACAGAAGCCAGGGCTTTGCTGGTCAATCTCTTCTTGTCTTAGAATAACATATCTCAGGATAATGAACAGAGTATAGAATGTCTCACTTTAACTCTAGCCAGACCGAGTTTCTTCTGTGTCCCATGGCACTCTGTCCTGTGTTGCCTTTCTACAGCAGACCTCTTAATATTTTCATGCTATATGAAAATAATGAGACTCGACTGTACCAACTTGGTGACTGCTAGTGATTTAGCCTCTTTAAAACTGCTTCTCCGTCTGCAAAATGACCATGCTGGTGCTTACCTCCTGGGATTGCTCTGAGGGTTAATCATTATAGCATTTGGAAAGCAGCCTACGTCATTAGTTGATACAGCCCTTCTTCAACTCCACTTGCCTTCTTCCTGAACCCTCTTTCACTGTCATCTTATACTGGAGATTTTTTTTTTAACTCCACATACCCATACATCAAATAATTGCTACCACTAACATGTTTTATCTTTGCTGGGACCTCTGAAACCTCACACATTTATAGAACTTCCAACTCTGTCATATCAAGTACTGTGAACGTTTATAGGATTAATTTATCTTTAATTTAATAAAAATGATGTGAAATAAATGTTTGTTTTAGGAAAACACTCCAGAGAGTTTTGTTTTAATGAGAACTTGGTCAATAATATTTGTTTCTGGATAGAATTCTACTTTTCTTTTTTCATTTCTTTTGTTTGCCTAGTATGACTTGCTGCTTCATTGAAGGCAGCTTTCAACCTTCAGTTTCAATGGGACCAATTCTGGATGATGACTAGAAGATGTGTGTCTGAGAGCAGATAAGGGGAACATAATCACTCAACTTCTAGAAATCCCTGAAGATGAAACTAGATCTAAAGCTTAAGCAAAGAGCAATTTCCTACCTACCATTCCATGGATAACTGGTTTGTGAGATATTAGCATCTGGCTGAACTCTTGGTAGTAGCTGATTTCAGAGAATCTAAAGCCAGAGAGATTCAGGTTGAAGGACTTGTGGGATAGTTTCCTAAGCAGCATAAAAGAAGTGTGATCAGATAAAATTCCATCCAATTCAACCAGTTTTTAGTGCTGTACAACTTTTTTCAAACAATTCTGTTTTCAAAAAGTGACCTTGGTTACAAGTGCTTCAAAGGACCACACATATATGGTAATATTTCCTTCTAGGTCCAGTAATTTTCCTGAATTATTACACATTAAGGTCCATTTTTTCCTAGAAAAAAATTGGGGATCAGGGTGTTTAAATATGGTCTAAAGCAAAGCATACACACAGTGAGTTTGAAATCGGTATCAATATATAGTTTTGAGATCATAAAGATTCCTTTGTACATTTATAACTTGCCAGGTATTTAATATATCACATACTGAATAGAAATGCCTTTCTTCCTTCACCTTACACCTTATATTTAAATGTAAATATATTCACTAACCATATTCCTTAAGACTTTTATTATTGTAATGTGAAAATAATGAGTTTACCTTTGATCAGTCAAACCTTCACCTCTTTGAGATGTCTAATTTAGACAAATTCTGCAAATAAAAAAATAGGACTTTAATAAGACTGAATATGAGCATGGTTTAATGGATATGAAGCAATGAATTGATTAATGGGAAACCAAGGGTCTTTACACGTATTATATGCATAAATGTGTATATGTGTAGGACAAAGGAGAGAATGAAATTCGAAAGAAATGGGATGAATGATGTGCCCGTCATGGCAAGACTCATGAAACATGGATCATAAAACTGCAAAGTTGAATCTGAAAGAGAAGTGTTCAATAATAAAACATTTAATATAGAATGTATCTTTAAGATTCCTTAGTATTTTTATAGTGAAGTGGTACCAATTGTTTTTACCATTTGGAATTCTGGTCAGAATCACAGTAGAGCACTGGTATTTTTGTCTGTTTGTTTCAAGAGCCTTTTGGGAAATTTTGAAAGTTCTGTTGCATTGTAATTGTGCTTACCATTCTAGGCTAATATATCAAATCATGTTAAGGAAATTTTCAGGACTTCTTATATAGAAATTGTGTTTTACTGATTTCAGTGAGACTAGAGTGTTTCAGTTGCCTCTGAAGAGATACTTTCAAAAGTCATTGATTCATGTGTCCTTTCGCTGATGGAATGTGCTCCAGCAAAACTAAGGATTCAGTATATGTAACTATGGCTTAGAGTGGAGCAAGTATACAATGCCTTCCTAATTTTAGAAATGTTCTTCATTTATCAGTCAGCCAGGAGGGTTTTTAATATCTCCACTTCATTGTAAACTCAGTATCAAGCAGACTAAAAATCTTTTAAGAGAAATAGAACACTGAGTTGTTACCACAAAAAATGTTTGTTAAAGTAATTTATTACAGTAATCTTTTAAAACCATGCTAAATAAGAGTAGGATTTTTTTTTGAAACAATGTAAACTCACAAGAAAGAACAGAGAAATGAGAGCAATATTTTTAAATAAACTTTATTTTTTATAAGAGTTTTAGACTCACAAATAAATTATAAAAATAGTACAGAGATTCTCATATGCCCCATAATAAATTTCTTTTATTTTTAATATATTAATATGGTACATTATTACAATTAATAAACTGTATTAATTTATTGTCATTAAAGTTCATAAAATTCTTTCAGATTTCTTTAGTTTTTACTTATTGGTTCCTTTCCAGGATCACATCCAGGATACCACTGTATTTAATAATGCATTTAATAATCGTGTTCCCTTAAGCTCCTTAGTTTCCTTTGATTCCTCTTAACTGTGACAGTTTCTTTTTGTCTTTGATAACTTTAACAGTTTTTAGAAGTACTGGTCAGGTATTCTGTAATAGCATGTTTGTCAATTCGTATATTTTCCTGACGCCTTCTTTTTTTTTTTGGTAAATATATTTTGAGGAGGCAAAGTATCATTTTCACAGTACTATATCCAGGGTACATATTATCAATATGATTTGGGACTGTTGATTACTTGGCTGAGGTAGTGTTTGTGAGGTTTCTAATCCTTCAGGTTACTCTTTTTTTCCCTGTTCATGTCATCTTCCTTGGAAGGCAAACAATAATATTTTTGTGATCTAGGAAGCCAACAAAGAAATGGCCACTGGTATAGTAGACTGAAGCCAAGAACAACAAAAGTGCTAGTGCTTTTTACAATGACTGTGCAAACATTTATAAAATTCTCCTTTTTCATGTGGTGTTTTTCCGTTATTCAACTTGGAATAGAAGAAGTCCAATGAGAAAATTGAAGACACAATTTAACTTGAATTGTTGAAATTCCAAAAGGATCATGAATTGATGGAACCAGAAAGCTTTGGAAGCAGCCTTATGGTGTGGCTGTTAATAAAGATTCTTCAAAAAGGAGTTAGATTCCCAGATGGTTTCCCTTGCTCTCCACAACTAGGTAATTTCCTTCCTGCAACCAGCAGAAAGTTAGAAGTTAGGTCTTTGTTACTTTTTATTTACTATATACTTCTGGGAAGTCTAATATAGTAGGACTTTGACATTACGAAAAGTTGGGTAATAGAAAAATACCACATGAAAAAAAAGAATTCTAAAACTGTTTGCATAGTATGGTTAAAGGCTTTAGCACACTTGTCCTTCTTGTCTTCTAAAATACTGAAAGTTGTTATTTATACTCTCTGGGCAAGAGCTTGGAATGTTCTTTCTTGATCTGTCCACCCAGCCTAAAAGGAAAAATCTAAAGATACTAAAATCCCCAAATATATGGCACAGCCCTATTAATTGGTCCTAAAGCTCATAATTTAGAAGTTCTATCTTTGTGCAAAAGGTTCAAATCATCTAAATAAGGGTAGAGCACAAAGAAGCAAAAACAATATGAAACAAGGGGGAAATATTATTAATCAAAGAAATAAGAGGAATACTTCAACCACACAACAAGATGCTATTAAAAGCAACAACAATAAAAAAGAAAAAAATACAGACAGCAAAAATAAACTTTTAAAAAAGGTGAAATAAAGAACTAAAGTAAAAATTTAGTAAGTGAGGTTGAAGAAAGTTTTCAGAGAATAGAAAATTATATATATATATATATGTGTGTGTGTAAATTATATATAATAATATATTTATAAATATAAACAAATATATATATTTGTTTGCATATATATATAATTTATATATATATATGTATATATATATATATATGCTAACAACAAAAAGCAAGAAGACAAAAGAAAATTAGAGGCTCATTCTAGGAAGTTGAACAAATAAGTGATGGACATTCCAAGTGAAGAAAACAGAGAAAACACTAAGGAAAAACCCATTAAAGAAATAAAGAACAACTTCCAGAGTTTCCAGACAAAAAGGGCCCATTTAGGGCTCAGCACAATGCATTAAATTATCACTAAGATATGTTATTACAGAGACATTTTAGATAACTGGGGGGAAAAAGAAATATTCTTATAACTTTCCAGAGAGGAAGAAAAAAAAGCTGTCTATAAGGGATTAGGAGTCAGAATGGATTCAGATAGCCTTCACTGGAAGCTGGAACATAAAGAAGAAATATCTTCAAAATTCTGAAGAAAATATTATTTCTGAAATTCAATTTTATCCAACCAAAACTATTAATTCAATGTGAATGAAAGTAGACTAAAGGCATTTTTTTTCGGAGAAGAAAAGCCTCCAAAAATTTAGCCTCCATGCATCCTTTCTTAGGGAGCTATTAAAGAATGTGTTCAACCAAAAATTAGAAAAAAATGAAAATAAAAATTTTACTTGAACAATCAATTTCTATATTTATAAAATGTCTTTGAGGTGTCCTTATCAGCTTGGCCCCTTGCCATATGGTGTTAGCATCCCCTTTTTCATTCTGATTTTCTACAAGCCGTGTTCATTCATTGCATTTGTTCCAGCCATGTTCCATGGGCCTCACTAAATAGTCATTGAGACTTATCACAACTCCCATTTATTATTTTATGAGACTTTGCACCACATGGCAAAATAACATTTTTAACTTCAGTCTGCTACATGTATCTACACAAGTGAAATACAGAATCAGTTATTTATAAAGATATATACAAGAGATTGGTTCAGAGATTTGATGGTGAACTGAGATGCTTTCCTTTTTTGTAGTCAATGGAGATTTACCATACAAATTTATTTATTCAATTTACTCATTCTCAAAGCACTTACTGAGGAACCTTTGTGTGTCAATCAATTTCAAAGGTACCTGGAATGTGAAGGTAGATGATACAGGTATATGAGATGAAGAGTTTAGAGCATAGAAGGGAGACAGAGTACACATCAATATAAACATAGTGAGTGTATACAATAAAAAGGTGTGTGAGGTTGCAGTGGGGAGGAATAAAGGAGAAAAGGATCATCTCAAATTCAGGTGTAGAAATAATTAGGAAAGATTTTACAAATAAGCATTTGCAGGGAGTTTAAAGAATGAGCAGCAATTTGCCAGACAAAGAAGAAAACTTTAAACTGAAAAGAAAACTTGCACAAAGGCAGGAAGCAACACGTTCTTTATCTAGTGAAACACAAGGAATTTCATATAGTTTTTGCACAGAATTTGTATGTTTATGTGATTTGAATGGGGTAGGACAAAGAAGAAATGACAGTAGATTTGGGAATGTAATTTTAATTGTTTTTTTTTTTTCCCTGTGGTTCTGTATTTGCAGATTGAACCAGTTCTGGATCAAAAATACTTAAAAAAAATAAATAAAAAATAAATAAAACACAGCATAAGAACTATATACCTAGACGTATTATTTGTATTATTATTATTTTGAGACAGAATATTGCTCTGTCGCCAGGCTGGAGTGCAGTGGCATAACCTCGGCTCACTTCAACCTCCACAACCCAGGTTCAAGTAACCCTCCTGTCTTAGCCTCCCGAGTAGCTGGGAGTACAGGTGTGTGCCACTGCGCCCAGATAATTTTTTTTTTTTTTTTTTTTTTTTTTGTATTTTTAGTAGAGACGGGCTTTCACCATATTAGCCAGTATGGTCTCGATCTCCTGACCTTGTGATCTGCCCACCTCGGCTTCCCAACGTGCTGGGATTACAGGCATGAGGCGCTGTGCCCGGCCTGCATTGTTTTATAAGTACCTCTAGAGATGATTTACTGCATCACTTTATATAAAGGACTTGAGAATCCCAGATTTTTTTTTTTTTTTTTTTTTTTTTTTTTTAGACAGAGTCTCACTGTGTGTCCCAGGCTGGAGTGTGGTGGCGCAATCTCAGCTCACTGCAACCCCCACCTCCCAGGTTCAAGCGATTCTCCTGCCTCAGTCTCCCGAGTAGCTGGGATTACAGGCGTGCGCCACCACGCCAAGCTAATTTTTTTTGCATTTTTAGTAGAGACGTGGCTTTGCCATACTGACCAGGCTAGTCTTGATGGAAATTAATCCCTGGAGACTGAATCATGTAGCATGTCTTCAATACTGTTTCTTAGATTGTAGCTTACGTCTCTTCTTAAATGTTTTTTTGGCAAATGATAAAGAGAGAACAGAGACCATACCTCCCCCGTTCCAATCACTGATCTTTGTTATAGATTAACTGCCTCCTTGATTGTCCTGAACCTAACAAAGATCCCATGACTGTTCCATCTTCAGTGCAGAATGCTGAATATACCTTTCCTGGATGAAAAAGACCATCTTGACTAATCAGATCATTGTAACTATGCATTAAGCCTTACGCTGAAATTCTGTTAAACTCCCTCAGCTTTGTCTACATAAGCCATCCCAAACTTCTACACTTTGAAACATTGACATTTTTTTGGCATCTGTGTTTCTGAGGTGGGCCATCCTCAATTTTGTTCTTGAATAAGCTCGCTTTGGACTAGATTTTGTCCCTTTTGGTGATTTTAGGATGGCTATGCTTAAGTTTGATGAAATATGGACAGCGTGTAGAAATATGATTGAACCACAGTCTACTGCTAATAGACTGAATGGAAATCCAGCAAGGCCTGCCTATTCAGCTCCTCCTTGGCCTCTCTATGCAGCATTCCTTCCATCCAGTGTGAGGGAAGACTCTCTTTGGAATGGGCTCTTACGATTTGCTCTCAGACAATGTGGGTCAGAGAATTTATGGCCAGTTTTTTCACAGAAAATTGGGGAAAAGTTAGAGTAATAATTTTAGGTTTCATAGCAAGCTTTAAGAAAATGAGGTTCTGGTTTCTGTGATCTGCCTTGGGGAAGTGGGATTCCAGTCTCCATGGCCAGAATCAGGGAAGCATTAGAAGTATATGACATCGGGACAGGAAAAGGTTAGAGAAAACTTATACTTCAGGGTATGCTTCTTAGATCTTCATTTTGAGGTATCATTTTCTAAGGCCAAACAAGATACAACTGGAATTTGGTCATATCAGTGTTGGTAATAATATATGTTTGGCAAGAATGCTAGACTTTCTGTGATTCTTGTGACACTTCCATTCAGCAAAAAACTTCCTGTGATGTACTATATTTTGAAAGTCCCTCACAGATACATGAAGGTGAAAAACTCACATGTTATCTAAGCCTAAAACCTAAATCTATTTTATATCTAAGCACACATTTTTTTGCTGTGGTTTCAGTATACACTAAACTTTCAAGATTGCCATATCTATACAAATTGAAGGAAAATCACATTTTTTGAGGGAGATGGGGTTTTGCTGAAAATTTTTCATTAATAGTGAAGCCACTTGTGGCATTTAAATGGTCATTAAGATAAAGCTATCTCATTTTGTGTTTGAAGGTATCATATGCACTGTGATTCTACATGTAGGCATCAGAATCTGACTATTTCATCGTTTCATTTAATGTAGTCAAGCTTAGTTATTTATACAGTGAAATGCATATTGTTTTATTCTAAAAGTTTTTATTTTATGTCTCCTTTAGGTTACAGTAAGTGCATAATATTAACTTTAAAAGCACTAAGTGGGTAGTTAGATTATGTTATCTACTGATTTCAGGACAGTGAAAGAGGTTATATAAAATATTTTATATGATAAAGGTTATATATACATATACATACTCAGCATGCCTAAAATGTATATATATAGCTATTTGGTATTACTATATATTACATATATAGAGTATTCTATATGTTCCTTTTCTTTTTCTTTCTCTGTTCTACATTAGCATTTACTGTCCTTGCTCAAATCTCTTATCAACACACTTGTACTCTGAAAGCTCTCATTAAATCATTATAAATAAATACATTGCATTACATTTTGCAGTTATTTTCCTACTCAGGTGATTACTAACATTTAGACTCCCTGATCTGGTACTTTTTTCTTGAAACTTTGATGTATGACAGGTGGGAAGAGACTTTACCCTCCTGACAAAGGAACAGAATGTCCCCTTCCCTGATCCTCATTCTCAGCCAGGAAAATTATTTCTTCAGGATTTAAAATCAACTCAGCTTATTGAATGAAAACAATATTCTAGCCCCAGCAAGACAGAGATACTTGGAAGCCATTAACTGGAGGTGGGAGAAATGTATATATTAGTGGGAGAGGGGAGGTACCACAATTCTCCTTTATGACTTATTTATTGCCATTTAATGTGAAGAGAATACACATAAAATAACAACCTTTCAGAAGTAACACTAATTACAAAAGTAATAAAACAAAATCATACCGATCCTTTATTGAGCCTAGGTGTCGACTGCATGCTAACCCCTATAGAAGTATTAACTCAATTAAGGCTTAAAATGGTCAATATATGAATCAGTGTTATTGCCCTGAGTCTACAAATTAAAAACTGTGTCTGAGATTGTTTGGTTTATAAACTGCAAGACTGATACTTCAGCCCAGGTCAATCTGACTCTGAAATTCGGGCTTCTAACAATTATTGTGAAATACAGATGTTGTTTTCTCTATAGTTAAAAACATTCAAATTCATAACTTTGTTAATATCACTTATGAATGAATGAATTCTGCCAGTTACCAGGTTTGGGAAACAAATAATTAATTGACCTCTTATTGATGTCTCATAGTGATTTTATATGTATATTCCAATGCACAAATTTAAATGAACAAAATTTCAAATGACTCGGAAAAATACACTGATAATATAGTACTTCAAAAACCCAATACACTGACACAACGGAAAATTTTGTAAAAATAGAAGCTTTGATTGTAAAAGCATAAAGAAATTGAATTCAGCTTCAAAGGGATGCTGCAAAGGACTTTAAGAGTACTGCCAAGGTTTTATTAGACCTCAGTGATCTACTTTGGAAGTCTTTGAAGTTAAATACCCCCAAGAAACTTTAAAGTATGCAGCTTAGAACCTAGAATAAAACTGCTTGGGGCCTCTAATAATCTACTTATACATATTTTTGAATTGCAAAAACAAATCATATTTGGACCTCGTATGTGTACATTGCTCAGAATACCACAGGGAATTGAGAAATTATTAAAACTTCAAATTATTTTCTCCATAAACGAGCTATTCTTGATCAGATAAAACATTGCTATATTCTTTGAAAATAGGGACATGTGTCAGTAAAACAGGAACTTGACACCACAGCTTATTGGCTGTGTAGCCTCAGACAAAGTACTTAACCTCTTAGAGTCTAGAATTTTTTATTTTTAAACCAGGGTACCAGTTCCTATTTTCCAGTGTGGATAATAAAAAGTGATGATAATAATGCTAAGTACTTGATATAGACATAGATACACACTATGACTTCAATAAGTCTCACTATCAAGTATATTTTTTCACATTCAAAATTCAGCTCTAAAATTAGCATTTTAGCTATGCATGACAGAAGAAACTCGCAAGTATCGTCCTTCCTGATGTATTCTTTTTTTCTTACTTAAGATTTTTTTTTTCATTCTAACAATGCATTATAGAAAGTCATTTGTTCCAGTGCTTTTATTCCGTTGTTTTATTTGGGAAATTAGCTCATGTATATTTTAAAATGCAAAATATATATTTACAAGTTATTATTATACAAAGTTTAAACATTTGGAAAATACAAAAAAGTAGAAAAAAATTCTAAGTATATTACCCCCAAATACTACTTTTAAACATTTTTGTGTACTTACTTTCATTCATTTTTCTTTACATATTTGCGCATGGTTAACTAAATAACTATTTGATTAGCCATATAATAGACATTAGTCTAGGTATAATCATTCATCTTGTATTTTTACTATTTGTACAGCAGAATTCAAAGCTTATCCTTGAATTGACGTAGTTACTAACATTGCAGGACATAGTGGTGGCACTTTCCTTGCAGATTAATACAGTTCCTTTGGTTTCTTTGCTTCCTCCATCTAAATGGGATTAACTTTGACTTTCTTTGAGTGGTGATTCTGTGCCACCTCCATGTTTCTGTTGACCTGAGACTCCTAAATGTGTGTCTTTTTACCAGGCCAGCCCACCTCCTTCTGCTAATCAACTTGGATACCAGCAACAAGAATGGCTTTACTTAACTAAGGCCTGATTCAAGCTCCTTAAAACTGTAACCAACTCAGAGGCTCAGTCACTCACCATTTACAGAGTCAATTAACAAGAGCAAGGTCTGGTATAAAGAAAGCGACTTTTTATTCCAAAGCTTGCTAGGAGATAAAGTACAGGCTTCCTGCCTTAAATATATCACTTCCATTTTGGGGTTGAAAGCAGGGTATTTAAAAGGGGGACGGCATGATTGGCCTGCAGGGGAGGAAGCAAGCAAGTGGAGGTCTATGTGACTCACTTTAGCACCTTATTTATGGGGGGGTGGGAGGGGTCAAGCTGGCACCATCAAAGGCAGAACCAGGTTGTACAATGGCTGTTGTCTGGAGATTACTCTCCAGGTAGGGGAGAATTTCCTAGGGAGCACACTTTAGGTTGTAAATTGACTGTTTTCTCTGGAAGCAGTCTCCTGGTGAGAGAGGTTTCTGGCTCTGGGGCTGCCAAATACATAGATAAGCTTGCCCTGTAGGGAGTGTCTGGTAAAGGAAAGGTAGAGGTTATAATTACGTTTCTAAAAGGCTAAGTAAGAAATTGGGAACGGGGGAAAAGAGGACAGAGAAAAGAAGAAAAAAAATGAAAACAGCTCATTCTCTTTCTCTTAAAAAAGGGAGAGTATGGCTAGGCATAGTGTCTCACACCTGTAATCCCAGCACTTTGAGAGGCCGAGGCAGGTGGATCACCTGAGGTCAGGAGTTCAAGACCAGCCTGGGCAACATGGTCCTGTCTATACTAAAAAATACAAAAAAAAAATTAGCTGGGCATGGTAGTGGGCGCCTGAAATCCCAGCTACTTCAGGAGGCTGAGGCAAGAGAATTGCTTGAACCTGGGAGGTGGAGGTTGCAGTGAGCCAAGATCACGCCATTGCACTCCAGCCTAGGCGACAAGAGCAAAACTCTGTCTCAAAAATAAATAAATAAATAAATAAATAAATGGTAGCACTCAGTTACAAAACTTCTGCAAAACCTACCAAATCACTGATATTCTTGTATATTTGGAAATTTTGCACTTGCTTTCTTGGTATATTATTTAACTGCCTTTTATTATAAAATATGCAAATAATTTTACTCTATTAAAATCTGTATAACCAAACTGAGTTTGTCTCCAAACAAGGTTGTTACCTGAGCATTGAGCTGTACCTTAGGGAAGCTTTTATTCTAATGAAGTCAGCAATTCCTCTGTTCAGAGCCAAATAAAATTTTCCTTCTGGAATTATATTGTAGACCACTAGTCTCCTGGTATCAAAATCAAGACACTTTATAGGAAATGAAAAGGAACAGCTGTGAGATCATAAATGACAACTTTAATTTAAAAACTTTTCATTTTCTAGTACTCCATATACATGATTGTGGAAGCTGTACAAATTGAGAGGTTTCCTAATTACTTTGCTCGGTAATGTCAGGGCAGGATTAGTTTCTACCTGAAAGTGTAGGCACAAACCCAATTACTGTTGCTCTGCCAGTGAAGATTATTAACCTGCTGTATGATAGTTCTACAAGCTAAGTGTTTGGTTCACAAATCTGATTTCCATATAGATTTCATAGATATACTCCTGTTTACTGAAAGCATAGTGTATTTGGGAAATCCCTGTCTCAACAGAGTTGAACGATAGCTTGATAAGCAGGGCTGAATTATATGACTCCCCAGTAATCAGAGTGCATGGAATACCATGTCTGGTGGGACCATAAAGACCGTTATTCCCACTGTGGTCTCACAAGGAAAGTTTGTTACCGAAAGGGATCCCGATCCAGACCCCAAAGCAGGGTTCTTTGGTCTCATACAGGAAAGAATTTGAGGCAAATCCATACGGTAAAGTGAAAGCAAGTTTATTAAGAAAGTAAAAAATTAAAAGAATGGCTATCCATAGGCAGAGCAGTAACATGGGCTGCTCAGCTGCTTATACTTACGGTTACTTCTTGATTATATGCTTAACAAAGGGTGAATTATTTCTGTGTTTTCTGGGAAAAGAGTGGGCAATTCCTGGAACTAAGAGTTCCTCTTCTTTTTAGACCATATAGGGTAACTTCCTGACATTGCCATGGCATCAGAAAACTGCCATGGTGCTGCTAGGAGTATATTTTAGCATGCTAGTACATTATAATTAGTGTATAACGAGCAGTGAGGACAACCAGAAGTCACTCTCATTGCCGTCTTGGTTTTGGTGGATTTTGACCAGCTTCTTTACTGCAACCTATTTTTTAAATGAGGGCTTTTTCACCTTTAATTTCTGCCGAACTCCTGTCTCATCCTGTGACTCAGAATGCCTTAACCTCCTGGGAATGTAGCCCAGTAGGTCTCAGCCTTATTTTATCCAGCTCCTATTCAAGATGGACTCTGGTTCAAAAGCCTCTGACAAGTTGACACATTCATAATCACAGATTTAGGAAATGGTAATGAATCCAGGTCCTGAATTCAGGTCCCGTAATGATACTGGATTCCAGGTCTAGTGGATATCCTTCCAATGCCATTTGCTTTGCTTATATGTCTTCAGTGTAAAGATTCTGAGAGGTATGTTTGCTTATATACTGAAGATAGCCTTAAGACAAGTAAGTCAGGAAAATATGTTCAACACCATTCAATATAAGAATTTTTTTGAAAACTAGAGTAATAGTTTGTATATGTGATGTTTATTAATGAGATACCATGACATAATAAAAAATTAAAGGGTGATAAGATTTAGTATTCTTAAAGATTCAAAGTTACTTCAAAATATCAATATTAAAATAGTCTGCTTTAGTTGTCATAAAATTGTGCAATAATCTTCGAAACAACCTTGCTAGTGACGTAATCAGAACATGTGATCGCTCTGATGTTTCAGTAACTCAATACTACCCACATTATTGTAAATTCTGCTTGTTAAGTGGATAGCATTTATAGACATTAATTTTATTTGATAGTAATAGAGTAAGTCATAGTTGCTTTTTGATATTAAGCATTATGCTTTTATTTATAGAGTAAAAGGGACAAACATACGTTTTCTGTTGTCTTTAAAGTTGGAGCTTCATAAAGTATGATCGTAAACTCTTATACAGTGTTTTTTGTTGAAATCGGTATCTAATTGAAACTATCAGGTCACAAGATCAATCTTAGTTTGTAAGTAGTCTTGATGAGTTTCCATGGACTTTGTTAGATTTGCCAGTCTGTAATCCTTTGGGTTGACATCCCCTTTTTTGTTGTCATGGTATGGATTAATGTAGCCCTCTTTAGAAAGTTCTGAAAAACTTAGCATATCAAAGAACTTAGATGGATAAAAGGGGAAAGGAGTCAGAAGGTATCGCCTGCATGAAATTCTTGACTTTCTGTGACTATTACCCAGCCTTAGACTCCTGAGGGTTATTGCACTTGGGATAGAGAGCCAAATATCCAAGCACTATTCAAAATGAAAAAGTTTATTTCATAAGCATTTGTTTTTTTACTTAACACTGTGACTCAGAGTCCCTGATCTATACTGTCACCAGTAAAGGGCAGAGGCTAAGAAATTGAGGCCAAGTTGGCGAGCTTGAATACCAATTATATTTTATATTTATCATTTGATGAGCACACAATATTTAACACTTTAACCTGTAATAATAATTATGCCAATTTCATGGAGCTTTTATGAAAATTAAATGTATTCATTCATGCAAAATGCCAAGCACATGCATGGAAACTAGTAAGTGGGCAGTCACAGTAAGAAATAATAATCATGATATCTAGGGTACTCTTTATCCTTAACCATTGAATCTCAAAATGCTCATTGAGTAAAATTGCCCTTCTGCTCTTGGAAAAAGTTCTGGTTGTGTCTCCTACACTGAGTGCCAAGACTGAAAATAAAAGAGGGAGGGGTTGAGAGGAATAAGCTGAAAAGAGAGATTTATCACTCTCTTTTGTAGTAGGACTGCCAGCTTGAGTCTTGATATTTATAGATATCTCTTCATCCTATTTGTAGAAGATATATTTCTCTAGGGAATACTGCTGTGGGTAAGGAGCTTAAAAAAATATATTGAAGTGACCTTTCTACTAAAGAAAATGGGGGAAAAACACAACAAATAAAGTCCATCTGTCAATAGGACCACAATGCAACTAACTCACTGAACCTCTCAGTCAAATGGAAAACTACAATTCATAAAACTTTAAAGGTTTTTGAAGAATTAAAAAGCTAAATTCTAAAGTCTTAGTTCTAAGAAAAAGAAATGATTGAGATGTATTATAACATACTTTTATAAAATATATTCTTATAGTCTCAATAAGAACATGGAGTTATACACACTTTACAAAGTTTGGTTTATGCAAACATATAAACTGGATTCAACAGAATCAAGATTTTGTTGAGTATCATTTGTTATATCATAAGATTTATCAGGAGAAAAACCTCCAGATTTGTAAAGTGTTCTAACATTTATTGAGTACATAATAGGCACTGTTGGATGCCTGAATACAAAAATATATAATCTCTTGAGCAATTTACCTTCTAGTGGGAGCAACACATAGAACGCTTTTATAGCATTTTACGCAAGCTTGTTTAAAGACATTTGCCACAAAATATTGTCAGAAACTATGGTTGTGTGTCTGTTGCACACACTGAACGTTGATTTTTTTTAAAGCATAGTTCCCAGAACCTGGAACAAGAAACCATTTCTGAAACACTGTGAGATACCTTTAAGGAATCATTCTTTTCGGAGTTTCAGCCTATGTGGATTGGGTGGGTGGAATCCCATCTCCAGCTTCATAGAATGTCTATAACTGATTAGGTTTTAAAGTATAAATCTGGTGAGGGGTTACAAACATTCAGACCCTATTAGAGGAATCACTTTATTTACTACAGTCTTGCTTTTGTGCTTTATTAATTTTTAATTTTTCTGTAAGAGATAGATTAGGTTGGGACCCATAATCTAGGGAAGCTAGCACTCACTGACTTGTAGGTACCTTTGCCTATTTCTGCAAGAGATGTATGCACAAACAACAGACTTAGAAGTGATCAATTTTAATTTCAAAATGAGTTATTAATACTATACAAATTAGGGCATCTGAAAAATGAAGAGGGGCACATTTACTAAGTATTATGGGTGTTTGCCTTTTACTTTAGGTTTTGATTCCAAACATGAAGGCATCCAATTAAACTTTTCATTTGTTTATGAATAGGTTTCCCAGGTCTTCTGTTCTGACTTCACCTAAGACCTTATGTGAGAAACTGGGGCTCTCTAAACTTCAGTGTCTCTCATCTGCCTTATAATGGTGATTCTAATAATTCACTTGTCTAGGTCATAGAGTTTAGTTTTAACAAAATAAAATGTGATTATTCATATTAAGTACTATTATAAAACATATTTAAATATTGTATCTTCCTTTTACATGACTTAACTTACAATCACTTTTTCTAACACCCTGGAGTATCATTAGATAATGGATCTCTGACTTCTTTCACAGAAAACAAAAAAGTAATACTGAGGTATATCGTACTTCATCAGTAGTACGTGAAAGAAGCCAGATTTCAATTGAGGTGTGTTTTCTGTAAATCATTGTCTTTCCTCATAGACCTATTTTAGAAGTTCATAAAAAGTTTAGTTTACTTTCATAATCATGGATTTTGAAATTGTTGAAATCTGTATGTCTGTTTAACAACCTATCATCTCTTTTACTGTATGTATATATGTGTATGTGCATGCGAACATAATTCTACAATGTGCTATCAAAATTATGTTAGCAGCTACTGTGCTACCCTTTCTATTCAAAGCTTCACATTTTAAATATTTGTAACTATTATGGGGCAAATACATCCCAATCTAAACTAGGACATGCAAAGAAAGAGACAAAACTTTTTGATGTTACAGGATGAGTATGGAACAAGACTTTGTAAGTTTTGACCATATGAGTAATGCAATATAGATGACTTTCCTCATTAGTAACTTGAAGGATATATTCAATGCTATGATTTCAAAGATAGTGTCCAGACCGTAAAGTTGATAACATTTTAATGTTCTGTTCATATTGTGCCTATTTTTGGACACATTTATTCCTGGAAGTCACTTTTGAAAGTGCATCCTATAAGTTAAGTCCACCAGTGTATCTTGTCTTTTCCTGATAAATGCATTGCTGATATTTTCTCTTCTGAAACTGGAAAAAGCAATGAAACAACAGCAAGAAATGAGAAGCAATGGTTCTATATTACATGCTACAGATGTATAGTTTTGCAAAGTGTCAATCCTGAAAAATGTAGCCTATATTGTATAAAAACATTTAAAGGTAAAGAGTTTTTTTTTCTATAAATACATGTAAGAATTGGCTAGAAAATGCAATATTTAGCATAGTTATTCCAGTATAATAGCTAGTTTCTTATTGATTTATTCTAGGAGTTAAATCAATATTATTATTTAACATTATTTACAGACTAGAAAACTTTACAGATCTGCCATAAATTTTTGAAAACTTCATAAGCAATTCTCACAATAGTTTTACTTCCTATTAGAATAATATATCCATTACTAAATAAGCAAGAAATCAAAGGAATAAGAAATAAAATTAGATACCTGCTTATGAAGTGAAGCTTAATAAATTTTTAAGAAATTTGTTTACTTTGAATAGATATTTTCTAATTTGTCTCTAGTATTTGGCTAACATTGAATTTGGAATATTTAGAAAATCATCTTGATGAATCTCCTCTTAGTATAATCTGAGTTGATTTAGTGTGGCATTTACACATCTCTCTTTCAGTAAATAATCCAATATCAACTATGGAAAGGCAAGAGCCATATGCAAAGCTAACCTCAAGACACTTAGAAAGTTTTTATAGAGAAAAAAATTGTGCAGTTATTTAATTACCTACCCTAGTTTTGATCTTCCAGTGTTGGTATTGCTCCCACTGAAATTAACGATCTGGTAAAGATTTGCAATTATGAAACTAACAGTCAGGATGAATAAATGTAAAAACAAACTTTGGATCAAACTGTCATTGTTCATAGTCAAATACACCATTGGCAGCAAAGAACCTATGGTGAAAGTCCAAAGCTGATGAAATTCTTCTGCATGATCATCATGAGGAATACTAAAAGCTCATGGTTAAAGAAAGCTAAATGCCTTATAAACAGTGCAAATATGGAATACAGTAAATATATATATAACAGTTTTCCCTTTACTTTTGTTTTTAAGGAGCCTGTGTTTTACTGGTTAACACTCAACAATCAACGTTTAGCTTTCAGGATAGAAAATCATTTCGCCTTTACCTAAGGAACTTGATAAATATTTATTAAATACCTACAGTATGTTCAGTAGGTTTTAACTTGGTTTAGATAAAAGATAAATCTACTAGATCTAAGAAAATACCTGAGAAATATTTCCTAGGTTACTTTCATAGCATTTACAAATTGCATTGAAGTGTTAGGACCACAGTTTTATGCCTGGAAAATGCAAATTCTCTCAAAATAAGATTCTAGTTACACAATGATACTCCTTATTATTTAAGTATTTCAATAGCTTCTGCTAAAATGCAACAGAGTTTTGGCATTTGATGATATAAAATATCTATTTCAAATATTTGTAGATAAGCCTGAAGGTTCTTCACATGTAGGCACTTGTAACAGGATGGTAACATCGATCACATGGTGTTCTTTCAGGAATTCAAGAGCTAATGCAAGCAAACCATGGCGCATTTTAACTGTGTGAAAAATGCTTCAGTGGGTAAGTGTATGGGCTCCACAGTCAGACTTGCATGTATTCCAGTCTCTATCATTTTCTGTCTGCGTAATGTGGGACAAATTACTGAAACTCTCAGTGTCAGTTTTCTGATCTGTAAAATACATACATACATATATATATATATATTCTACTTCTTACCTAGAATGACAAAGTATATATTTTGAAGAAACCCCAGTCATAAAGTGAAAAAAGATAAAAATAAATGGAACAAGAAAAGAAACACTGAGCTGGGAAAATAACTTAGTAGAAAAGTACTCATAAACTGGTTGTAGTCTTAGGGAAAAATCTGATAATCAGCTTTGTCGCTGTCTTGTACACTTTAGGCCTCTGCAGGTGGTGCAGTCCAAGTTGAAATCCTTGCACTAAGTTGGAACGCCAAAGGGAAAGGTTCTAAAGGAAATAAACCTAACTCAGCACTTCAGCATTTCCCAAATTAACTGTAGTTAAATATAATCTCACAATCAAAAGAAAAAGAAAAATTTCTATTCTAAGGAAACAAGTCACGATAACAGAGTCAGCAAAAACAATCATAGCAGATTTGGAACTCCAAGAACTATAAATATCTATCTCATTAAAAAGCTCTCCATCTACTATAAGGACACATGCACACGAATGTTCATTGCAGCACAGTTTACAATAGCAAAGCTGACATTTTTGAGGATAACTGGACAAGTATTTTATAGAATGCCTTTTAGGTGGTATTTTTGTCTCATGACTTTCTATGATTAGTCTGGGGAAAGGTTTTCTGGGAGGAAGGCAGTAGAGATGAGGAAGTGCCATTTATATTGCCTCCTACAAAAGAGCATGCAATCAGTATAACTAATCACTGTTAATGTTAACCTTCATCAGCTGGTTTGATAACTTATTTATTAGGTTGTTTCACTATGAAGTTCTTCTCTTTTGTTCTCCCTTTCTACACCACGTTGTCTGGAAAAACAATCACTATGTATAGTCTATACTTAAGGAATGGCAGTTATGGTCTGCTTCTTATTGACAGACTATAATTTAAAATATTTTGAATTATTCTGTAAAGAGAATTCTTATTTATTCAATCATATTTATATAAGTTTGGCATTATGAATGTTGTATATTTTGTGTTATAATGCAGAACTGCCTTGTTCTGTCCTTTTTTCAGCTTTGGTCATTGGAAGCTATTTCAGTTGACTACTGTATCCATTTGACAATTACGCCATCTGCAAATAGAGAGATCTTTATTTCCAATCTGTGTACATTTTCTTTCCTTTTCTTATCTTATTGCACTAGTCAGGACTTTCAGTAAGATGTTGAATAGGAGTGGTAAGGAAAAGCATCTTTGCTTTATTTGTTCTCTTGCTTTTAGGGGGACTGTATCCAGTTTTTTAACCTTAAATATGATGTTTCATGTATGTTATTTGCACATTTTCTATATAAAGTTGAAGAAGTTCCTCAGCATTCAGAATTTGCTATTTTTTAATCATACATATTTGTTGAACTTTTGTCCCTTGCTTTTTCTGTTAATACAAGCTTTTTCTTCTTTAGTTTGTTAATATTGTAGATACATTGTTTGTCTTATACATGTTGAGGAATCCTGTGTTCCTGAAATAAATCACAACTGATTATCTTGTAAAATTCTGTTTATCTATTTTTGGATTCAATTTGCTAATATTTATTGAAGATTTGTATGGCTATGTTCATGATAGATACCAACTTGTAATTTCTTTCCTTCTTATAATATGTTCATAATGTTTTTCTTTCTGTATAATGTCAGTCTGGTTTGGTATTATTAAATCTGGCCTCATAGAATTATTTGGAATGTTTTGATTTTGTCTGTATTTCTGTAAAATATTGTAGAAAATTGGTACTATTTTACTTAAATATGGGATAGAATTTATCAATAAAACCATCTGCCTATTGTGGTTTGCTTTTCAGAAGGTTATTAATTATTAAATACTCCTCTTTAATCGATATAGGGATTTGAAAGTTACGTATTTCACTTCGTGTGAATTTTGATAGTTTGCATTTCATTCAAATGTCATCTTACTTCTATGGTTTCCTATTAGAAATTCACTGTGTAATTCTTATCCTTGCTGCTCTATATGTAGGGAGTTCTCCCACCCTGCTCTGGTTGCCTTCAAGATTTTTTTCTCGTCTTTATTTTTCTACATTTAAGTATGCTGCATTCATTTATATTTTTTATCTTTTTCTGTTTTGTGATCTCTGAACTTTCTAAATCTGTAGTTTTGTGACTGTAATACATTTTGGAAAGTTTTTAGTCATTATTGCTGGAAATATTTCTCAGTTTTCTCTTTTTCTGATGTCCTAATTATGCATTTGTTACATCTGTTGTCAAAGTAACATGTTTTAGTATTTTAAATGGGTGACATACATCTTTTCTTCTTGCCCCAAGATTACATTATTAATGATGAGTGTGAGACTCTCTTCATGCCCAAACACAACTCAGAAGTACCATAAAGTTAATGTCACAGGGACTTAATGCTTGACATGTGAGGGATAAAACCAGCTCACATATTTTTTTCTCACGCCACGTACTTCTTTCTCACGAAAGAACTATTAAAATGTGGTGCTAAAGCAGATTCTCAGAAGACCATCCCATGACGTATTAGCTGTCTCATTTTCTCTGATTTACTATTATTTTTTGTTATTCTGCTTTCTTGAATTGTAATCCCTTTTCCTCCAGTTCTAGTTTTTGGCTAATGAAGCTAAAAATGGAGTTATCGTCGTTATGAGTAGACAGAAGACTATATACACAAGTTACCAAGGGTCATGACTTGTTCTAAGTTTTATATATAGCATATATGACATGCATCAAACATATATGTGTGTGTGTATGCATATATAAAGACAAAGAAATATTAGAATAAAATATTTATTTATATATCTATATCTGTCTACACATACATGCATGCATATCTATTTCATTCTTTGCATAAATCCTATGGGATCCTCCTTATTATCCACGTTTTACAAAGTACACGTGAGAAATGTCTTGGCATGACTAGCAGAAATATCGTGGCATGACTTGACTTTTGTCATCATTAGGGTAATAGATGTATGGACTTCAAGTAAATTCAGGCCATCCTCATTTAAAATGCAAAAAAATGGAGATACACAGAGTGAAATATTTGGCCTAATTTAACCCTCATAAACTAACAACTTAGTTAAAATGTTTTACAATGAACACTGATGATTTGTTTTTGGTTGAATACAAAATGTGATTATGTATTATTTTCTACATCCTTCTTGAGTTCAAATAACTTAAGGGCTTTGAAAGATTATTTGATAATTAAATATTATAAAATGCCAGTTGTCCACACTGATAGAAACATAAGAGATTTTAAACTTCATTCCCAGAGAATCTTTTAACTCAAAAAGAAAATCAAGGAAAATAACAGAAGAGAAAAGCAAACAGATAGTACTTGCTATTAATTGCATATATATTTATCACCAGCTAGATTTGCTTTTGCTTATACTTGCAAAGAAAATGGAACATTGAAGGAATGAGGCTAAATATTTCACATTTGAATTAGTGTATTTTATTTATTCAATTATATAATTAGCATTTGTTGCTCACTTGATATAAATTAAATACCAGACAAATATTTGAGAGATGTAAGATGTAAAATAAGTCTTTTCCATCCTGGATGACCTCACAGTTAGAACACACACAAAAATATAGAGAATAATTATTATGTGAAATCATAATAAACAGATATTACTAAATGATTCAGAAACATTAAAGAAAGAATACATGGTAACCTGGGATACATTAGGGAAGAGAAATTCTTAGACAAAATAGCAGAGCTTGAAGCTATTTTGATTGACTTCAATGGGTAAGAGGCATCTACCAAGCAGAGAAAGACCAAGTAAGAATACATTTTTGGTAATAGTACCCATGCAAAATCAGCTATTTTTGTTATGCTGAATAAACTCAAGACATGTTCATTTACTCATGAAGAAATAAAGATAATGATTCAATTATTATAGCCAAAAAACTAGAGTAGTGTTTATTGAAAATATTTTGATCATAAACCTTCTTATTACCCATGTATACCTGTTAAGATCTTTCTATTTTTTATATGTTCTGTTAGCGATAATTATTTTGTGATAGTGATTTTTTAAATTTTATAAATTTGTATATTTTAGGTAGTGATATTTTTCTTTATGTGGCTTCCCATTAATATAATTTATATACCATTATATTACCTCCACCTTGTAAGTTTTAAACAAGTATTTATCAAAATAATGAATCAGTCTATCAACATAATTTAATGAAACTGTGTCTGTGTATTATTCTGAACACTCTTATTACATGTGAGCTCAGGACGAAAATTTTGTTGAATCACAATATTGAAAAATCCAGCGTTTAATTTGGGTGTGTCTGAATAGAAGTTCTGAGGTTGGGCAATTGGGATTCCTCCCTTTTACTATCTTCTCTTCTCTTTTGTATGCTTTGTTTCTCTTACTTCATCTCAGCTCTTCTTTCTTTTTATTGGCTTTACTTTCTAATTGAAAACTTCTTACTTCTGAAACAAGAGCCTTCAGAAACTTGACCAAAATGGTCCTTACAACTAGGGAATTCCCCACGCAGAACATGACGTATTCTGTATTGTTAAATCCCTCTTTTAACTCTTTGGAAAGAAGATTTGGACCACATCCATTAGGTTGATAGGTGAACAAGGCATTTTGATGGATAATCTCATAAGGACACAGGAAAAAGTGGAGCCGTTTCTTAATGGATAGATGAATACTGGTTGAATTGTTTTTAATAACTTATGTTTTTATAAGATTGATGAGAGAAATAGTGGGTCTGATTATATAAATCTGTATCGTCACAGGAAAATGTTTTATCCATTTCTCTAACATGGGAAAGGAAGTCACTAACTCTTACAAAACAATTACTGACCATCTCCACCCTCACCACTTATGGCTGGCCTCTCAGATTTCAGCAAACACCCTAAGCAGTCATTTTTACTTTTGCCTTAGCACATAAACCATCCATAGATGGAGCGCCAATTCTTTCCAAATGGTCTCTGGTTGTGGAATATTAAACATCAGGAATTTTGAGTTTCTCAGGTATAAAAAAGTCTTCTCAAATGGAGCTGTGAATTGTATGCAGTCCCAGACTACACAAATGTGGTCTGGATATTTGCATAATCTTGTAGCCAGAGTGAGTGTGAGTAGGCAGCTGAGAACACCTCCAGAATGTGTGTGATCTTGCACATTGGATATTAATTTAGTCTGGCTGTCAGTCAGAGGATCAGCCAACCGACCTCTGAGCTAGTGTAACAGACAGCTGTGCAACTTGTCATCCCTTTAATAGGGCACTTAGCTAGTCAAGAAACCATCTCTGCAGCTAACCAACCAGTCAGCTAGCAAGTTAACTAGCCAGTCTGCCAGGCAGCTCTAGTCAGCCAGCCAGTCAACCCCTGAGCCAGGGAGGGATTGAACAAGTGAATGAGTCTCTCTCATCAGCTTGGCAGCCAGGCATATTTGCTGTTTGCCAACAATCATCAATTCTATCAGCCTTTCAGTCCTAAATCTGGCACTGGAGGTGGATTGCAGGGTAAGGATGTGTATTTTTTTTTTTAAAGGTTTGCTAGGGTGTACTGCTGAGTAATCTTAATATTTTTAGCCATCATGAGCAAATCAAATTATTTCATTATAGATTTTCTGAATAGGAAATTTAAGACAGCACAATACTGTGCATTCTAATAATTAGAGCAGACACTGTACAACATAAAATTAATAGCAGGTTTGCAGAAGACATCTCAAAATACTTAGTACTGCCTTTAGGAAGAATTATTTACTGAGAAAATCAAAATATAATGTCTATAATTACAGAATTACGTTTTTAATACTATAAATCTCTCTGGCATTCTGTGTAGTTAGTATTTCCTAAATAATTTAGTATTATGAAACTAAAACATAAATTTGCTTTTCAAATATTATAAAGTTTAAAATTTGGAGTCGTTAAGATATGGCTTTCTCAGTAATTTCAAATGCATGAGCTTGCTCTATGGAAAAAGAAAAGCAGATTTAATGTGTGTTTATTCTTAATTTCATTCACTCTACAATCATTTGCATGTTGTAAAATACATAGCTTTTAAATACTCAAAATTTAAAGAGGGAAACAAAGCAGAAAAAACAAAAACAAAAAACATAACAAAACAAGAAAAGCCCTGCTCTGAAAGAGTACATACATTTTGACCTTGGTGAAGACAAATACTTAACTCAGCAAAGGTTCTAATCCTGACAAAAATACAAATCTTTATGCGTCACCCAGGAGCATTTCCAGAGGAGGGGATGATGCTGAGCTGAATTTTGAGGAGTAGAAATTGTTGGCCTGTTCGTTTGGCGTGGAGAGTGAATTCAAGGCAGAAACAGCAAGCCCTCTCGGGAATAGGCAGGAATCTTTCAGAAAAGTACCGTGTGTTCTGTCTTTGGAGATCCTTCAGAGTGAGTATGGAACAGAGAACTCAGGAAATGAGGCTGCAGAAGTCCTTGAGGCCATATCGTGTGCTTATGTGAACTTCATCCTGAGAGTGACAGAGGAGGCTGGGAAGGACTTTGCAGGACAGCAGGAATTCTGTGCTCATCCACATGACGATGGTTTCTGGTTAGCTACTTTTATGTTCTTAGACGGTGGTTTTCAACTTTTTTGTTTGTGTATTTCCAAATGAATTCTGAAAACCTCATTCCCTTTCATGTATTTAAATTGACAAGCAACATTTCATTTTAAGAGCAGGTACTTGCAAATGTTGTAATACTTGGCACACTTTAAATACCATCATTTTAAAATCAGACATTTAAATCATTCTTATAAAGTCTATCCAATGAAATGGAAATCCTATAGCAAGTTGATAACTACTATTAATCATTCTATAAATTCACACAAAAAAATTTCTTTACCAGAAATTTTGTATTACATTTTTTCTACTGAAGTTCTTATTTATTGTCCCTGTCTTCAGAAATTATTGCTAATGTAATTGCTTAGTCTTAAAATTATTTTATTTTTAACCATATAGTCAAACGTTACAATAAAATGTGTATATGAAATCATTATAGATTAGTCATGTAATTGTCTCATTGGCCCCCCATCCTTTATCAATAAGGCCTTCTTTTATTGCACCGTATAAATTTTAAAACCTTTTCATCAATTTCCACAAACAACAACAAATGAATAACAAAAAGTCTACTGCTATTTTGATCAGAACTATTGTGAATCTATAATAAATTTAGGGAGAAAAAGATCTTAAGGGTTTAGATCTTCCAATGGAATAGGCACATCTTAAGACTTCTTGTATCTTTAGAATGATTCAGTACTGGGTACTATTTCCTACAACATTGTTAGTAAATCTTAATCATTAATTGTTTACACAATCTTCAAAACTGCCTGTGAGGTTTAACAACACAAAATTATATAATAAGCAAAGAAAGCTAAAACTCATTCTTTCTACTTTTCTTCTTTGGGAATGTATGTGTGTGTTTGTTTATTCATTTTGTGTTTGTTTCTTCTTTCTTTCAGCTCTATTAAATTTGTTCATCAAATTCCTTAACCATTTTGGTACTAACTTCATTCAAAATAATAAAGTCTCGAGACTCACCACTAGCATTATTTCCAATGCTAAGAAACAACCCACATTTGTGTTTACAGTAGAGAGTTATAAATTACACTGCAATATCATTCAGTTAGAGTCATTCTCCAGTATTGTAAAGAGATAGATGGTCTCCAGGGGAGGGTTGTCATAAAAAGGAAAATCAAACCAGCTGAATAATACAATAAGTCTCTACATAAAGCTAGCTCAGCCAAGCAGGGATATGAAAGGTGGCAGCCTTTGAGGAGATGGCTGACAGATTTCATTTGTCAAGGATCAGATCTTGCCCTGGTGCCACATGTCATACTTACCCACCACCCCTTCGGTGTTCTACAGGCACCTTCTACAGGTGCTGTCAGGGGAATATGCAGAGGCTGCTAGTGAGAGACCAGGCATGGTTAAGTCAAGTGTTTGAAAAGCAGCCATTTTCTCCTCTTTCTTCGTGCTGTAAGGTTCTGTCTTTCCTGTTGATTTACTAACCATGTAGAAAGAAAGTGAAGATAAAATAAAAGTTTGACTTTTCTTTAATTTTCCTCTTTCCTTCTTTATTTCTCTCTAGCCTCTCCTCAACTTTTTCTTCCTGGTTGTTCTCTTTTTTATTTTCTCTTTCTGAATTATTCTTTAGCCCCATTGTTAAAATGTAATTTTGCCTCTCTCTCCCAGTTCTTTTGCCTGATTTCTCTTCTCTTTCTCCTTACAAATAAATACAGATTTTATAATGATTCCTCTATATTTATGATTTTATTAATATGATTTCTTTTTATTAAATGAGAAGAAATCCATCCAAAGGCTGTCTAAAGTTCATACTTTCTTCATCAACTCTCTTGAAGAATTTCCTTGAGCTTTTCATTAAATATTTCTTTCTCATGCCCTATTCTCTCTCTCCCCCCCCCCCCCCGCTTTTTTTTTCTGAGATAGAGTCTGGCTCTGTTGCACAGACTAGAGTGCAGTGTTGCCATCTCAGCTCACTGCAAGCCATTCTCCTGCCTCAAGCCATTCTCCTGCCTCAGCCTCCCAAGAGGCTGGGATTACAGGTGCCTGCCACCACACTTCGCTAATTTTTATGCTTTTAGTAGAGATAGGGTTTTGCCATGTTGGCCAAGCTGGTCTTGAACTCCTGACCTCAGGTGATCTGCCTATCTCAGTCTCCAAAGTGCTGGGATTACAGGCACGAGCCACAGCACCCATTCTCCCTCTTTTTTTTAGCCATTTGTGTGTGTGTGTCTGTGTGTGTGTGTACTTTCTCTGGGTCAAGGCAATGTGCTAGGCACCAAAATCTAAAAAATGGACAAATATTTGTCTCTTACATAGAACATTTCACCAAGTTATTCCTTCAGTTGCCTCATAGTCTTGACAATTAAGAATTTCAATCTATATGTCAATAAGGAATCCAAACCTTCACAATAAAGAACATACTAAGCTTATTCATATAATTGAAACATGATATTCAGAGCACTTTAAGTTATGAAGAAGACTTTAAATAAATTTTGTGATTTATCACCCCAAGGAAACAGAAGAATCTGCGATTTGGTTCAATCTGAGGTTCCAATAACTGGGTCTCTGTGAAAGTTGACGATTCTCGCCAACTCTTTCCCCGACTATCTACACTTTTCTCCTTTCTATCTTTAACTTATTGGGAGTAAAATTAAAATTCCCAAAATTATTTGAAAAAACATGTTTGAAATATAAAACAAACAAAAAAACAAAACTTTCTTATTTACCTCATAAAACAAACTAGACATTCTAACCACTTCTCTGCATTGTATCTGCTACGCATTATGTGCAATTGATTTTCTCATGTACCCACATACACAGAACACACATATAATGGTATACAATTAGCATAATATAATAAGTTTGAATAAATTTTGCTAATGAATACATGAATAAAGTAAATGTATTTTGCTGTACTATTTTTATAGATAATATTTTTAAATAACAGAAGGCAGAATCGTCAAATTATAAATACGAATCTAACTTTTAAACACTACACTGCTTTGAAAAATATTGTAGAAACCTTCTGAGCAATGTTTACATTTATACTTGGAATGATAATATCTCTCTTACTCACCTTAAAGTTTGAGGAACTAAAGTAAACTTTTGAAAGAATGCTTTGTCAACCATAATGTTATCATCATTTATGTCATTAATTATGGTATCCTTTCATAAATATTTGGGACAATATTTGAGAACATGTTGTTCAAAGTAGCTGACCTCGAATATTTATCCAAATATAAAACTTTAAAAATTTTTATCTGCACTAAGAATTATTCTTTATTTTTAACACGATAAAGTAAGCCCTAATACTCTATCACAGATATGGAAGATATCAACTTCTTACTCAGAGGCAAAGAATTTTATTACTTACAACACAACAAGTAGCATGAGTATTATCATTTTTTGGTTAATTCTACTTGTCTCCCAAATCCATGCAGAGGACCTATGCAGGGCCTGCATAAACCATGGACTGTATCACAAAAGAGTATGCTAAGCTTAAGAAATCCTCAATTTCACAGTGTGCAGTAAGCAAATAAACCTTTGTTCCCAGGGAGGATGTTAACTCATCCCTCAATTACTTGCTGTAAACATTATACTGAAAAATGGTCGAGAGTAAAGAGTGATCAATATCTTGAAGTGTAGCACACAGCAACACATGCAGAAATATGAAAGATCCAGGAAGAGATGTTTTGCAACATTTTTCTTTTATAATTTTGCATTTCTTTTTTTTTTTTAATTGTACTTTAGGTTCTGGGGTACTTGTACAGATCATGCAGGATTATTGCATAGGTACACACATGGCAATGTGGTTTGCTGCCTCCATACCCCTGTCACCTACATCTGGCATTTCTCCCCATGTTATCCCTCCTCGACCCCCGAACCACCCCCACTGTCCCTCTCTTGGCCCCCCAACAAACCTCTGTGTATGATGCTTCCCTCCCTGTGTCCATGTGTCCTCATCGTTCAACACCCGCCTATGAGTGAGAACATGCGGTGTTTGATTTTCTGTTCGTGTGTCAGTTTGCTGAGAATGATGGTTTCCAGATTTTTCCATGTCCCTGCAAAGGACAGAAACTCATCATTTTTTATGGCTGCATAGTATCCCATGGTGTATATGTGCCACATTTTCCTTGTCCAGGCTATCGTTGCATTTCTTTTTAAAGAAAAGTAATGCTGAACTCTAAATAGCTTGGTATTCACCATAGTTACTGATTTCGTTTAGTATTTTAAACATGTATTCAGTAAAAACTGTCTTTATTTTAGCCAAGTTAGATTCTAATTTCACTAAAATTCACTTGATACCTACTATGTGTCAATTATAGAGCTGAGTACCTTATTTCACAAGAGACAATTCAGTACCTAGGAAATATACTCCAATAAAAACACTTTTAAAAAAATAGTATTTCAAACAGCATTGTGTGGGAAGAGGTAAGGCAAAAAGGAAGCTATTATCTAGCAGTGATCAATTTCAGAATGTTTCAAAATGCCTCTGGTCATATAATTCTCATCATCTCATAATGTTTTACAAGTTGTTAGAAAGAGAATATTAAATCACTGGATCATAGAGCTGTTTTCTTCCCTGTAATTCATATGAATTCGCCAGGTACAGGAAATGTTCATTTAATCAATCTGATGCCATTATTGTAGAAAAAGCTCAGTCACTTTCTTCAGAGTTACATCACAAATGTTGCAGAATCTCTTTATTCATTAGAGCAAAAATGTCACAAAACACAGGTCGTATCTTTATAGAGAGTTTATACATGTGCATGAATGCAAACACACACAAACACACACACACACACACATATTCACACACATGCCCATATTGAAGATTTTTCCTATCACTTTTTCAGTAACCATCCTCCTAGCCAGAGATATCAAGTGCAATAGCCAAAAAATTATTCTACACTTTCATTCTGATTTACTTCATTCAATTACCCCTTACCAAAGTCTTAGACAGATTGATCTTCAAAATGTAAATGTAATCATTTATCCCCTTTTTTCCATGTTTATTAGGTTAAAGAAAAATCTCCTTAACAATATGTTCAACTCCTTAGATTTTCCATATTAGGAGTCTGAAAACTATAACCCACAAACAAATATACTAATGGTAAGTTTATTTGTAAGTGAAGTTTTGTTGGCATGTAGACATACATATTCATTTATGTACTATCTATGGCTGATTTTGCACTATAATATCATCGTTGGCCAGTTGCAGCAGAAACTATAATGCCCAGTAGTCAAAAAATGATTACGATATTTGCCATGTTTGTTTTCTATTACTGCATAACTAATCACTGTAAAATTATTAGCCTAAAACAATAAAAAAATGTCCTTTCCCAGCTCTCTATGTGTCAGGAGTTGGCAAAGTATAACCGTGTTCTTTGTTCAGGGTCTCACATGACTGAAATCAAGATGTTGTCAAGAGTTGCTATATTATTTAAGATTTAGGATCTTCCTCCAACTGCTCATTTAGAAAATGCAATTCCTTTGAATGGTAAGCCATCTGGTTACTTAATAGTTATCACTAGTAGCTGCTTTCGGTCCCTAGGGCTGCCCACAGTTCTTGCTACATGATCCCTTCCATATTAAAGTCAGCAATGGAAAATGTCTTGTTAGTTAAATCCCCTTGTGCTGGAAATCTCTGAAGTCCTCTATTTCTGACCTCTAGACTAAGATTTAAATGTTTATGCCATAGGTCAGGTGCCATAAGATAACCTGTCTATCTTAAGGTCAGCTGATTTGGGAACTTAATTGCGTTTCCTTTCCAAAAGTAGTTGGATTCAGGTTTGATTTAATATTTGGAACAAGGAGGCTATACAACAATGTCTGGAACTCTTTAATCCATCTTACAATTGTTTATAACATATGACACTTTATAGAAAATGCTTCCACAAGAACAGAAAATCAAACACCGCATGTTCTCACTCATAAGTGGGTGTTGAACAATGAGAACACATGGATACAGGGAGGGGAACATCACACACTGGGGTCTGTCGGGGGGAAATAGGGGAGGGACAATGGGGGGTGGGGAGTTGGGGAAAGATAGCATGGGGAGAAATGCCAGATATAGGTGATGGGGAGGAAGGCAGCAAATCACACTGTCATGTGTGTACCTATGCAACAATCTTTCATGTTCTTCACATGAAACCCAAAACCTAAAATGCAATAAAAAAAAAGAAAAGAAAAGAAAATGCTTCCTGAGTCTGGTCTAAATCCTGGTGTGCAATTCAGATGCACACCAGGGTTCAAGGGACTCTCTCACCATGAGTCTCTTGTTTTCTAGGCCCCAGCCACACTGACTTTTGTATAGCTCTCACACTAAACAAGCTCTCTCCTACCATGATCCCTTTTAAATGTCAATTTTACTACATGAACACTTCTCTTCCAGTATGTATCAGGTGAACACCTTCTCTTTCTTTGACTATTTTTTCATAGTCTCTTTTTATGGAGAATGGACTTCAGACCTCCAATCAGGCCCTTCCCTATCACAGAGATCTGTAACTTCATGCTTTTCTGTCTCTTAGCAATTGTGACAGCTGTAATTCTGTATTTTTCATATGATTGTTTGATAGGCTTACCAAGCATACCAAGTTGACCTCAAACTGAGGGAGCTCCTGGGATGTAGATTTTCCTTTTAAAGCCGGGACAGTCCCAGGAAAACAGGAAGAGTTATTTTTCCTATTATTTTATCAATATTAATATCTGTTTTGGCTTTTATTTTCTAAGCTTCATAAGTACACATAACATATTTTTGGAGTTGCCCAATACCTGTTTGTTTTACTTGTAGTAGAGACTCAATAAATATATTTTTAAAAGCTGTCTTAGAGAAGGCCAAGCAAGATGGCTGAATAGAAACCCCCAGCTGTTGTTACCCCAACAAGAATACCAAATTTAACAGCTATCCACACAAAAAGCACCTTCATAAAAACCAAAAATCTGGTGAGCAATCATGGTACCTGTTTTTAATATCATATTAAGAAAAAGGTACTGAAATTGGTAGGAAAGACAGTCTTTAATCATGTAGATTTGGTCTATCTGCACTATAGCCAAATGGATCTAATAGTTACTTGCAGAACATTTTATCCAATAGCTGCAGAATACATATTCTTCCTCTGCAGCACATGAATCATACTCAAGGATAAACCATTTGTTAGGCTACAAAACAAGTCTCAACAATTCAAAAAAATTCAAAGTATACCAGGTATCTTCTCTGACCACGATGGAATAAAAGAAGAAATCAATAACAACAGGAATTTTGAAAACTATACAAACACATGTAAATTCAACAACATATCTCTAAATAACCAGTGGGTCAATGAAAAAATTAGGAAGTAAATTAAAAAAATTTTTTAAACAAAAATAAGAAGGAAACCAAACATAACAAAATGTATTGGATACAGCAAAAGCAGACCTAAGAGAAAAGCTCACAGCAATGAACATCTATATTTTAAAAAGTAGAAAAACTTCAAATAAAAACCTAACAATACATCTTAAAGAATTAGAAAAGCAAGAAAAATTCAAACCCAGAATTGACAGATGAAAATAAATAATAAAGATCAGAGCAGAAATAAGTGAAATTGAAGAGGAAAAAAAATACTAAAGATCAGTGAAATGAAAAGCTGTTTTTTGATAGGATAAATCAAGTCAACAAACATTTAGCCTAACTCAAAAAACAAAAAGAAAAAAACTTAAATAAATAAATTCAAAGATGAAAAATAAGACATTAAAACCAATTCTGTGGAAATACAAAGGATCATTATCAGCTACAATGAGAAACTATATGACAGTAAAATTGAAAATCTAGAGGAAATGTATAAATTCCAGGAAATATACAACCTATCAAGACTGAAACATAAAGAAATTCAAAACCTGAACCAACCAATAACATGTAATGATATCAAAGCCGTAATAAAAAATCTCTCCTCAAGGAAAAGCCAGGGACCTGATAGCTTCACTGCTGAATTTAACTAAACATCTAAAGAACAAATACCAATCCTACTCAAACTATTCAGAGACAGAGAGAGAGAGACAAAGAGAGAGAGAGAGAGACAGAGAGAGACAGAGAAAGAAAGGAAGTACTTTCAAACTCATTCTATAAGGTCATTATTACTGTGATACCAAAATCAAAGAAAGACACATCAAAAGAAGGAAACTACAGGCCAGTCTCCCTGATGAAACTTGATGCAAATGTCCTCAACAAAATACTAGCAAACCAAAATAATAATGAGAAAATTATAATGAGATATCATCTATGTTGATTAGGCTGGTCTCAAACTCCTGACTTCAAGTGATCCGCCTATCTAGGCCTCCCAAAGTACTGGGATTACAGGTGTGAGCCACCACACCTGGCAGAAAACCTCTGTTTTATGTACCCTATAACTCATTAATTAAAGTTTGCAAGTCATTAATTATAAAGTATGTACCCTGCATACTTTAATATAGCATACAGCACTGAGATTTGTTTTTTTGTTTGTCTCCGTTCCTTAAATAATTCTAGTATTTCTCTAAGAATGCCATGTTTCTTGGGATACCTTAAAATTTGCACTTCTGGGTCTTATGCCTTACATGGTAGACTGAACTTCTGGGGCTTTTTTCTTTTCTTACATAATTTTAAGAAAAAAAACATTGAGAAGATTTTCTAAAGACAAAATAAAATTATTTATTACCAGTTTAATGAGGATTTTCTTTCCTCTTAAATCCACTTAGAATGTTACCTATTCTAGAAACAAGGAGGAAAAAGAAAAGAAGAAAGAAGTAAACAGAGAAGTCATTCCAAAATGTTACACAGTGACATATGTCAACTGTGGGAAGTGATGAAAGACCACACACTGGCACATCACAGACATAAAGACTGAGACCCTTCTTTAGCTGCCAGCGGAGATCAGAGTCAATCCAATTTTCATTTTAGAAATTTCCCCTACTTGCTGAAGGATTGTATTATAAATGAAAAGTAAGTTCCCCTCATAGAGCTTTTAAGGGTCATTCCCACATTGCCCCGGAAATTACACTCTCACAGGCATATGAAATTAAAGGATTTATTACACTCACATATCTTAGAGAGAAAGGCATGGCATGCTACTCAAGAGGCCATATGGGAGTAGCTGCAGGAAAGCGGGCTCAGCCAACCAGGCGGAGCTGAGAGAGGACCTGTGAGCCACCGCCTTTCTTGGAAATCTGGGGGTTGTACATAAGCAAAAGGGATGAGAGGATTTCATTAGTGTGTTTGACTGTCACTATGTCAACAGTCCGGGGAGGGCAAGAAGGAAAATTGTGGCAGGTGCCTCCTTGTTCTTTAGTGCATCTGACCACCTGAGCAGGGTGCTCACAGCTTGCTTATAAGGATGTGGAGGCAGGAGGAAAATACCACAGATAAAAATTTTACAATACAAGTATATCTATACTGAGTCCTGGACAAGATAAGTGGCAGGTTAATATGTTAAAATAAAGTGATAACAATGAAAATACGAAGTTTTTTGAGACGAAGTTTCACTCTTGTTGCCCAGGCTGGAGTGCAATGGTACGATCTCACCTCACCGCAATCTCTGCCTCCTGGGTTCAAGTGATTCTCCTGTTTTAGCCTCCCAAATAGCTGGAAATACAGGTATGTACCACCACACGGAGCTAATTTTGCATGCTGAGTAGAGATGGGGTTTCTCCATGTTGGTCAGGCTGGTCTCAAACTCCCAAACTCAGGTGAACCACCCACCTCTGCTTCTGCCTCCCAAAGTGCTGGGATTACAGGCGTGAGCCACCATGCCCGGCCAACAATGCCATTATTTTACATGACTTTGAAAGACGTAATATAAATCATCGAAAGTGGGATTTACTTAATGACATAATCAGTAGAAATATGGAATAAAACCAAATAAAAAGGAGCAGACTATTGGTACATATAAAAATGTGGATAAATTTCAAGAGTATTATTTATGCTGAGTGAAAATAGCTGTTATATATGCATATAATATAATTAAATTTATATAACGTTCTAAAAATAACAGCATTGTAGAGATGGGGAACAGATCAGTGTTTGCAAGGGGTTTGAGAAGGAGAGGCAAGGGGCATCTATAAAACAATTGTGATGTTTTGAGATGTGGGAGTTTTGAGACGTATTTTGATGGTGATGGTAGTTAACACAAATCTATAAATGTGATAAAATGTAGACCTATACACAAACATGTGCCAAAAAAAATGGGCACACAGACTCATGAGGTCTAAGTCCTCAAGTTGTTTTATTCCAATATTGGCCATTTTCTGTTTCCTACTGCAATATGATGTAGGTTGTTAGCATTGGAGTCAACTGAATTGCAAGTACACAGTACATCTCTGTAATATATTTGCAACTTTTTGTGGCTCTACTCATATGTCAAAAGAAAAATGTGAAAACAAGATCCAACATATGTGCCAGATATTATCATAACAGCTGGAGATTCAAGCAGTAAACTAGACAAGTTCCTTGTCCTTATGGAGCTTACAGTCTAGCAGAGTCAAACAAAAAAAAAGCAGAAACCAGATAAATATGTAATTCATGTTGGGAAAATATTGCTTCTGTGAAACAAAACATAAACAGATAGAATTTGATGGTGGGCTTTAGGCTTTATTTCAGAATGAATAGTCAGGGAAGACAACTCTGCAGAGGTGACATTCGAGATTTAAAATATTTGGATTTTTGGAAGGAGAAAAAAACATTTCTATTTAATTTATTATAAAACTGCCCTTATAAATCTATATGGTCACAACCTCAGTCCAAGTTGAACATTCTTGCAAGTCAGGTCTGGAAATATAATAAAAAAATAAAGTGGCCTTTATAATATAATGTGTAAGGTTGCTTCCCTAAGAAATATATTTCTGCAATTTAAACCTAGCTCAATTTTATTCTTGGAAAGAAAATAATGTGTTGGTATGGGGATTCAGAAGATTTAATATCAAAAATGCTGCATGTATTTCTAGTTTATGAAATAGCACAGATGATGGCAACAGTTACCAGAATATGCAGCACAAGATGAGAGCTAGGTTTGGAGGGAAACTAGATGTGCTAGGTTTGGATTGATTGAGTTGAAAGTGACTTTGACATTTGTAAGTTTAAAAATGTTTACTGGCTTCCCATTACTCAAAGAGTTACATCATCTGTCTTTTTTTATTATTATTATTAAACTTTAAGTTCTGGATACATGTGCAGAACCTGCAGGTTTGTTACATAGGTATACATGTGCCATGGTGGTTTGCTGCACCCATCAACCATCATCTACATTAGGTATTTCTCCAAATGCTATCCCTCCCCTAACCCTTCATCCCTGTCAGGCTCTGGTGTGTTATGTTCCTCTCCCTGTGTCCATATGTATTCATAGTTCAACTCCCACTTATGAGTGAGAACATGTGGAGTCTAGTTTTCTGCTCCCATGTTAGTTTGCTGAGAATGATGGTTTCTAACTTCATCTATGTCCCTGCAAAGGATATGAACTAAACAGATCACCACTAAAATGTCTCTCCAGTCCCTCACTTCACCTCCTTTTCAATGGTCACAACCCCAGTCCAAGTTTCCAGTACTTCTCATCTAGATTATGGTGATAAAGTACTATCTGAACTTCCCAAATCTCCAACTTTCCTCCAATCTGATATTCACATTGAAGCTAAAGCTAATAAAAAGTGCAAATCTAATTCTGTCTTTACTGTATTTAAAATCTATTACTTTGCAATGCTCTTAAGATGAAAACCAAGAACCTTAAAAAGTGCCTGTAACAATTTGCAGAACTTGGCCCTTGCTGGCTCTCCTAACTCTTCTCACCTCACTCTCTGGTCTACAGCCATGCTGGTCTTGTCTCAGCTCCTCAAATGTATACTGGGCCCCACCCCAACACTGTTGCACTTGCTGCCTTCTCTGTCTAGAGTCACCTATCTTCCCTCCATAGTTTCCACCTCTCTCCCCCATTGTCACTTCCCCAGGCTAACCTTTTCTGACATCCCAGTAGGTCAGCTACTTTTGTATACTTACATGTTGTACAGTGTAATTATTAGTACTTGACTGTGTGTCTTTCCTAAAGAACTCTGTTTTTATCATTATTGTATTTCTGGCATCTAATGATGCTCAACAAATATTTTTGAATAAATGAATAGATGACATAAAAAAGAAAATAATGTGTGGATCAGAATAAAAATGATTATTTGGATTTTACTATGAAGATTCATGCTTGCAGATAATAAAAGGGTAAATGTTGTAATCATTTATTATAAGGTATAAAATTGTTGTGTAATTAGTTTATAATTTTATTATTATAGTTACTTTTCATTAGATATTTGGCATAATCTAAAATAAAAAATTCCTCACTTGATTCTCTCTTCACAACCACTCTGTGAAGTCCATGTTATACTAAGAGAAACCACATTTGACAGATGAGGAAACTGAGGCTGATAAAGATAAAATAAATTGCCAAAACACACAGATTCTGTGGCAGGCAGAATTAAACCCAGTACTGCTGGGCTCCAAAGCCTGTTTATAACTAGTGTTTTTTATAAAAAATGGAGGGAAGAATAATCCAAAAGAAGCACGTGTATTTGTGAAAAGATGCAATGAACTAGGTGAGGCATGAAGTACTTGCAACTCTTTCAAGATGTGCTACAGCTCCCAGTACAGCAATAAAATAACAGGGTACTGGGGCAGGCAGTTTATATAAACTACATCACTAATGTAATGATTCCTCAACATTAAGAGGTGGGTGTTAGCATTACTTTAGTGGTGACGAATGAAAGGAGAAAGTCACTTGGCAAACATTATATTGCTGGTAAGGAAAGAGCTAGAAATTACAGGAACACCTCATTTTATCATGCTTCGTTTTATTGCATTTCACAGATATTGCATTTTAGTACAAATTGAAAGTTTGTGGCAACCCTGTATTGCACAAGTCTATTAGCACCATTTTTTTCTAATAGCATGAGCTCACTTCATGTCTCTCTGTTGCATTTGGGGAATTCTTGCAATATTTTAAAGATTGTCATGATTCTTATATACGTTACAGTGATCTGTGATCAATGATCTTTGATGTCCCTATTTTAATTGTTTGGGGACATCACAAACTATGCTCATATAAGACAGCAAACTTAGTCAATATACATTACATATGTTCGGATTGCTCTGCCTACCATTGCCCCATCTATCTGCCTTTATTCCCTGAGCTATGACAACACTGAAATTAGACAAACTGATAACCCTACAATGGCCTCTAAGTGTTCAAGTGAAAAGAAGAGTTGCACCTCACTCACTTTGAATCAGCAGCTAAAAATGATTAAGTTGAGTGAGGAAGCTGTGTCAAAAGCCTAGAAAGACCAAAAGCTAGGCCTCTTGTGTCAACAATTAGCCAAGTTGTGAAGGCAAAGAAAGACTTCTTGAAAATAATTAAAAATGCTACTTCAGAGAACATACAAATATTAAGAAAGCGAAACAGACTTATGGCTGATATGGAGAAAGTTTGAGTGGTCTGGATAAGAGATCAAACCAGTCACAACATACCTATAAACTATAAACTAGAATGTAACTTAGAGCAAGGCTGCAACTGTCTTTAGTTCTAAAAGTCTGAGAGAGGTGAGGAACTGTGGAAGAAAAGCATGAAGTGAGCAGAGGATGGTTCCTGAGGTTTAGGGAAATAAGTTGTTTTTAATAACATAAAAGTGCAAGGTAAACAGCAAGTGCTGACATAGATGCTGCAGTAAGTTATCCAGAAGATGTAGCTAAGATAATTGATGAAGATGGCTACAGTAAACAGCAGATTTTTCAATGTAGAGGAAAATGGCCTTCTATTGGAAGAAGATACTAATAAGAACTTTCACAGCTAAAAACGAGAAGTCAAAGCCTGACTTCAAAACTTCAAAGAACAGATGGATTCTCTTGTTAGGAGCTAATGCAGCTGGTTACTTTAGGTTGAAGGCAATGATCATTTACCAAAAAACTAAAGCCCCTAAAGTTTCTCTGCCTGTGGTCTGTCAATAAAACAACAAAGCTGGGATGATGATACATCAGTTTATAGCATGCTTTACCAAATAATTTAAGCCCACTATTGAGGCCTGTTCAGGAAAAACATTCCTTTAAAAATTACTTCTCATTGATAATACACTCAGTCACCCTCGTGGAGATGGATAAGAATATTTATTGTTTTGTTTTGTTTTTGAGAGGGAGTCTTGCTCTGTAACCCAGGCTGGAGTGCAGTGGCATGATCTCAGCTCACTGAATCCTCTGCAGGGATTCTCCTGACTCGGCCTCCCAAGTACTAGGAATACAGGTGCTCACCACCATGTCCAGCTAATTTTTATATTCTTAATGGAGATGAGGTTTCGACACATTAACCAGGCTGATCCTGAACTCCTGACCTCAAGTGATCCACCTGCCTTGGCCTCCCAAATTGCTGGGATTACAAGCATAAGCCACCATGCCCTGCGGAGACGAATAAGGATAGCAATGTTGTTTTCATGCCTCCTATCACAACATCCGTTCTGCAGCCCATGGACCAAGAAGTATTTTCAACTTCCAGGTCTTGGAAACACATCTTCTAAGGAGATGGCTGCCATAGATAATGCTTCATTTGATGAATCTGGGCCAAATAAATCAAATAACTTTCTGGGAAACATTTACTATTTTAGACGTCATTAAAAGCATTTGTGCATCATAGAAGGAGGTGAAAATGTGAACCATACCAGAAGTCTGAAGAAGTTTACTTCCAACCCTCACAGATGACTTTGAAAAGTTCAAGACTTCAATGAAGGATATAACTGCAGGTGTAGTAGAAATAGGAAGATAACGATAATTAAAACAGGAGCCTCAAGATGTGACTGAATTGCTACAATCTCATGATAAAACTTGAATGAATGAGGAGTTGCCCCCTCTTTTTTTTTTTTTTTTATTGAGACTGAGTCTCACTCACTCTGCTGCCCAGGCTGGTGTGGAGTGCTGTGGCACCATCTCGGCTCACTGCAACCTCCGCTTCCTGGCTTCAAGCAATTCTCCTCTTTCAGCTTCCCAAGTAGCTGGAATTACAGGTATGAGCCACTAAGCCTGGCTAATTTTTGTATTTTTAGTAGAGACTGGCTTCACCATTTTGGCCATGCTGGTCTCGAACCCCTGACCTCAAGTGATCCACTTGCCTGAGTCTCCCAGAGTGCTGGAATTACAGGTCTGAGGCACTGCGCCTGGGTGGAAGTTGCTTCTTTTAGATGAGCAAAGAAAGTTATGTCTTGAGATGGAATCTACTTCTGGTGAAGATGCTGTCAACAATGCTGAAATGACAACAAAGATTTTAGAAAATAAGTAAACTTAGTTGATAAATCAGTGGCAGGATTTGAGTGTATTGATTTCAATTTCAGAAAAAGGTCTACTGTTGGTAAAATACTATTATATGGTATGGCATGCTACAGAGAAATCTTTTTTACAAGAAAGAATCAATTGGTGTAGTAAATGTTATTATTTTTTTGTTTTGTTCCGTTTTTGGTTTTTTGTTTTTGAGACAGCGTCTCACTCTATCACCAGGCACCAGGCTGGAGTGCAGTGGACTGACCTCGGCTCACTGCAACCTCCGCCTCCCGGGTTCAAGCAATTCTCTTGCCTCAGCCTCCCGAGTAGCTGGGACTACAGGTGCACGCCACCATGCCCAACTAATTTTTTTGTACTTTTAGTAGAGATGGGGTTTCACCATGTTGGCCAGGATGGTCTATTATTTTTTTAAGAACTTAACATAGCTACCCCAGCCTTTAGCAACCACTACCCTGATGTCAGCAGCCATTAACATCAAGGCAAGATCATCCACCATCCAAAAGGTTATGACACACTAAAGGGTCAGATGATCATTAGTAGATTTTAGCAATATATTTAATTAAGATGTATACATTGATTGTTGGACGCATTTCTATTACACACTTAATAGATTACAGTACAAACCCAACTTTATATGCACTGGAAAACCCCCCAAAAAAGTCATGTGATTCATTTTATTGTGATATGCGCTTTATTGTGTTAATCTGGAAACAAACCTGCAATGTGTCCAAGGTATACATGAATCCCTTCCACCTGATTCACCCAGATTTGACCTGGGCTATCGATCCTGGTATCTTTTTCTGATAAATTTCATCAGCAACCTTTCTCTACACATCACTATTGGAATTCTCTGTTTATGGATTAGAGTTGCTGCAAGGGATAAAAATTATTTACTATCCCATGAATAGAATAATCATAATATCCAGCGTTCCATGATTCTTCATTCTGTATAGTGCATTGTTATCTCCTTTACAGATTTTTTTTGTCCTTTTATTTTCCACTGACCAGTGTGTAGCAATAATGTGGCTATGCACCAAAGCAGAAATTAAAAACAACTTATGACTTTGTCCTTTCTATGCCCCTGAGGAGCGTTATAATTTAATATGAAAACTTTTAGTTAATTCTGCAAAAAAAAATTAGAAAGAACTCATTATGGAGGAAATTTTGACATAGCAGAGAAAAGCATATACCGCATAATTAGACCAAAGTGGATTTTTCCTATGGTCTATTTAATGTTAGCCAAATAATTTAACCACACGAAGACTCACTTTTCTCATGTGAAAGATTGCTACAATATTGCTAACTATCATATTGCATTTTGCAGAGGCCTAGTGATATATTGCAAATAAATTTGTGAGTACTGTTTGCAGGTAGCATAGAGTAAATGAATATTTGTGCTCTTCATCTTCCATTTAATATGTTGAAAAGACTGAAAAAGAGTATGTGATTTGCACAAGACATGCAACAACATCAGAATCAGTGAATGTTAAGGTAGAAATGAGCTTGTGATCATACTATAGTGTCTTCCTCTTGATGGCAGGAAAGAAAAATAAACAATTTCCTTGTAGTCTTCAATGCCTTGCATTAAAATAATTCTTTATCTAATCGAACAGCTGTCTATCCAAATCCCTACTACTTAGACTTAAAAAAAATTACATAGTATATTAAACAGAAAATAAAGAAAATGATTTCTAGAATGCCATGACCTAGATTATGTTGACTTCCAGAATGCTACATTTATTCCTCTTTACAAAGTGTCCTTTTTAATAAAATCCTTATTTTAAGCAAGTTTTTGAATTTTCCTTAAAAATCAAATAGGAAAATTTCAAAAGAAATGACATTTGTTCTTAAGAATCACATTTGTTCTTGACTTTTCACTTGGATAAGAAAACACATACCTATTTTTTTCCTGTTCATCATTAGCTAAATTAATTTTGAATAAACTTGAATTCAAAAACATGAGAAAATAGCAGTATTTTCAGAGTCTAAAATTAGGTTTTAAGTTTGCATTGTGTTGCACTGGTTGATTAGAACTCCCTAGATGATAACTTTCCAAAAAAACTGCAGATGTATGGGTGGTTGCTGTTAGGACAGCCTGCTATGATGCAGCCTGGAAGGGTGGTTCCTTATCTGCTGCATAGTTAAGCACCTGTGGAGTGTACATGGCAATCACGTTAAAATGCAGCATCCAGAGCTTTAGCCTAGGCAAATCTGATTCAAGAGGTCTGAGCACAGTACCTTCAAATCTGTATCATAACCGAGAATAGTAAATGGTTTTGGTGCATATGTAGGGCTGCTTTTCTTTTTCTTTTTCTTTTTTTTTTTTTGAGCTATGATATTTTTTTTAATTGTACTTTAGGCTCTGGGATACATGTGCAGATCATGCAGGATTGCTGCATAGGTACATACATGGTAAAGTGGTTTGCTGCCTTCATCCCCCCATCACCTATATCTAGCATTTTCCCCCATGTTTTCCCTCCCCAACATCCCCACCCCTGCACTGTCCCTCTCCTGCCCCCTGCAACAGACCCCAGTGTGTGATGCTCCCCTCCCTGTGACCATGTGCTCTCATTGTTCAACACCCGCCTATGAGTGAGAACATGCAGTGTTTGATTTTCTGTTCTTGTATCAGTTTGCTGAGAATGATGGTTTCCAGATTCAACCATATTCCTACAAAGGACACAAACTCATCATTTTTTATGGCTGCATAGTATTCCATGGTGTATGTGTGCCACATTTTCCTTGTCCGGTCTATCATCAGTGGGCATTTAGATTGGTTCTAGGTCTTTGCTATTGTAAACTGTGCTGCAATGAACATACGTGTGCATATATCTTTATAATAGAATGATTTATAATCCTTTGGGTATATACCCAGTAACGGGATTGCTGGGTCAAATGGAATTTCCATTTCTAGGTCCTTGAGGAATCGCCTCACTGTCTTCCACAATGGTTGAACTAATTTACACTCTTTCCTATAGTTAATAACAATAACAATACAATTTAAAGATTAGCTTAAAGAAAAAAATAGTTTTCTCTGTAGTGTTTTCTCTCAGGCCATAGAGTTGCACTGCTTAAAATTATTACCAAAATTAGTAATGAGCAGTAAGCCATGGGCTTTCAGACTGTGGTGCCTCTAACCTGCAATCTCCTTTAGAGTAGTCTGTGTTCTTCAATAGTGACAAAGCAGAAGGACATCTATTGTGGCATTGCATTTTGTCCTTTTATGGTGAAGCCACCCTTCCAGTAATAAAGCAAACCACTGTAGTATAGTTGGGGTTTATTATGTCATCCTGTTGACACAGAACAATGTAGTACCTTCCTAATGGTTTCTGCTTGCATTCTCACATCTTCTAATGTATTCATCACCTGACAACCATTATCATTTCATAAAATGGATCATGTCAATTCCATCCTAAAATCAATGAGCCCCATTGATTAGGATCGCAATTCAATCCTTCCTTCCACCTTTCCCAATTTCTCTAAAATTATCAGATGCCTCTCTTTCCTTTACTAATTATGTTTTTACTTTCTTTTTGGTTCTGAATTATATTGAGACTTTCCCAACTTTGGAGGATAATGACTGCTGTTCTTTTTCCTTTTCTTTCCCATCACTTCTTTTATATGGCTTCATAGACTAATTTCTCAGGTCAAAAGTCAACTTTTCTTGAGAGGGCTCCCCGATCATCCAATTGATACTAATTCTTTTTAACCAACGTTTTTCCCCTAGGTACCTTTTGCAAGCCATACTGATATAATTTGGCTTTGTGTCCCCACCCATTTCTCATCTTGAATTATAATCCCAAGGTGTTGAGGGAGAAACCTGGTAAGTGATTGGATCATGGGGTAGGTTTTTCCCATGCTGTTCTCATGATAATGAGTGAGCTCTCATGAATCTGATGGTTTTATAAGGGACTCTTTCCTCTTCACCCTCTCTCTCGCCTGCTGCCATGTAAGATGTGCTTGTTTCCCCTTCCATCATGATTGTAAGTTTCTAGAGGCCTCCCCAGCCACGTGGAACTATGAGTCAATTAAACCTCTTTTCTTTATAAATTTCCCAGTTTTGGCAATTCTTTATAGCAGTGTGAGAACTAATAAACATACTTTTCCATTCTTTGTATGTGTCTTTATGTTTCTTAGCTATCTTCTCTTCTAGATTATTAATTTCATGATAGCAAAGACTGACTTATCTCATAAACACTATCTCCTCAGTGCTTAATACAACAGCTGATATATAATAAGTGCTCAATAAATGTTGTGGTTCAAAGGAATAGATGACATAGTTACACTGCCTTCTTAGACAAAGAGAAGAAAGTCAATTTAACACAATCAGTAAAGGGCACAAAGATCCTGGAACCGAAAATCAAGTTTTAATTCTTATTTTATATATTATATTGCTCAAATAACTGCAATATATGCCAATTATATATAATTTAGAAAATGCAGACTAGTTATTAAAATAACAGCATTTATTATCTTTGGTAATGAAATGAATCAAACTCGGTAAAATATTTGAAGATATTGATTCTGAGCCAAATATGAGTGACCAAGAGCCTGTACTTGGCCCCAGGAGACCCTGAAAACATTTATTCAAGGTGGTTGAGATCCAGCTTGGTTTTAATACATTTTAGGGAAATATTAGATATCAATACATGTAAGATGTACATTGGTTTGGCACAGAAAGGTGGGACAACTTGAAGAAAGTGGCGGAGGTGGCTTCCAGATAGTAAGTGGATTCAAAGATTTTCTGATTGACAATTGGTTTAAAGAGTTTATCTACAGGCTTAGAATCAATAGAATGGAGTGTCTTGGTTAAGATAAGAGCTTGAGGAGACCATGGTTTCTACTACACATATGAAGCCTTCAGATAGCAGGCTTCAGTGCAAATAAATTTTAAATGTTTTCTATCAGACTTAAAAGGATGCCAGAATCTTCATTAATTTTTTTCTGAATCAGGTTGAAGTCCTGGAAAAGGGAAGAGATTCTTTTCAGAATGTAGATTTTTCCCATAAGAGACAGCTTTGCAGGACTATCTCAAGATATAGCAAATAAACATTATTTGAAGTAAAACACCTTGACTTCTTTCAGGTTCTGCTGTCATAGCATGCGATGCTATGCTAGAGTCAGACTCTGATTTGGTACCTTACTGCTACAGAGTCAGTTTTGTCAGTTGTAAGATCTGTTGTAATGTTAATGCTGTTCAGCTATGCCTGAATTTCAAAAGGAAGGGGGAATAATGAGTCTTCCTAACCCCTCTTCCCATCATGGCCTGAACTTGTTTTTCAGATTAACTCTGGAATACCCTTCCCAAGAAGAGAGGCCCTTTCAGATTGTTGGGGGGGTTAGAATTTTGTTTTTGGTTTACACCTTATAATCTAAAACCCAGTGGAAACCGCTATTAACAGTTAGATGTATTTCTCAGTTTTTCTGTACGGGAGTCATGCCATTAGACAGTATTCACACATATGTCTAACAGTGTTTACAACAAATAACTTGCATATGTTGCTATCCACATATAATGTTTGTGTGTATACAACCCTAAACCATATTTAACCATTTGAATTGTTTCTAATATACTGCAAAACACACCACAATGATCTTTATATACGATTCTTGATATGCTTCCCTGATCACACTTATGCCACTTTCTCAGTGATTTCCTTGATATTATCATCAAGCACATTATCAACAAGAGTCAAACTCTGTAAAATATTTGGAGACACTGATTCTGAACCAAATATGAGTGACCAATGACCCATGACACAACCCTCAGGAGATTCTAAGATCACGTGCCTAAGGTGGTCAGGCCACAACCTGGTTTTATACATTTTAGAGAGCCGTAAGGCATCAATCAATACATCTAAGATGTACACTGGTTCAGTGCAGAAAGGTGGAGTAACTGGAAGTGGATGTTTCTAAGTCATAGGTGAATTCAAAGATTTTTTGATTGGTAATTGGTTGAAAGCATTATCATTAGAAAAGATACCTGGGTTACCATAAGGGGTTGTGGAGATCAAAGTATAACATGCAGATGAATCCTCCAGATAGCAGGCTGTAGAAAGAATAGATTATAAATGTTTCTTACCAGACTTAAAGAGTCTGTTCTATTAGTAATTCCAAAAAGGAGGAGGATACAATGGAGCATGTCTGGGTCCCCCTTCCCATCATGTCCTGAACTAACTTTGGAATATTCTTATCCAGAGGCAAAGGTTCGTTCAGATGGATGGGGACTTAGAATTTTACTTTTGGTTTACAACATGTATAGGTTTTACTTTTTAATTAATTTAGGTTGTTATATTTTAAATTTCCTAGAAATATGTTGTATTTCCTATTTATTTTATACAGCCTCTTCATTTTGTTTCTTGGTTGAAACATATTTTTTACTTTCTCTATACATATTACATATTCCTGTTAATGTAAGATTTTGATTTTCCTCTCCAAAGACTATGTTCATTTCCTATTCTTTTTTTCCCATTCATTTGCTTTGGATTCTAGCATTATAGTAGATACCCTCCTCTAATGTCTGGTAATATTTGGATCACTGTTTATATTTAAAAATCACTGAGTGTGTTCTGGAGAGCTCTGGTTCAATAGTTGCTACATGTCATTTGGTAGATCTCAGTGGAGGGTGAAGAGGGAAGACTAAAAGATATTTATTTAGAAGCATTCAATTTCCAAAAGAATAATAAGAGAAAAACTCCTTCGAATCCAGCACATTGTCAACGAAAGGAGTCAAACTCTGGAAAATATTTGGAGACGTTTATTCTGAACCAAATATGAGTGACCATTCCAAAATGGGCTCTATAATTACGGTTTCCAGAATCCTGGTAGCTAAATATCAGGGAAAGATTTTTGAGTAAGAGGACGTTCACGTTCCAGTGAATAGAAATGCACTTAAGCACTCCTTCCATTTATGGTTATGCCTCTCCCAGAACTTCTGCTGTGCCTCAGGTTCTTGCATCCAGACCATCTCTGCTTCAGTTTCTCTTAAGAAGAAAAGTGGCATACTTAGGTTATGAAGAAACAGTGGAAGTGAAAGTCTGACTATTGTTCATGTTTCTTTTGAACATCACATATTCCTGCTTCCAACTTCTGAGCTGGCTGAGATAATTCTGGGTGAATCTCCTTGTTTTATACTTTTTCTTACAGCATTACACTTTTTAATTTTTAATTGTCTACTTTCTGTTAAGAAAATTAACAATGCTTTACCTACTATAATTTTTTTAAATATATGCTGAACTATTCATGTACAAATATCTTTTCTCATTCTTCTAGTACTTAGTTGTATTAATTTTTTTAAATGAGTCATCTGCTATCATTTTAGTAGATATTTAGGTGGTGAATGCATGCATTTAATGAAATATGTTAAGCCTCCTTTTTTATTCTATCACAATAAAATTCAATTGGACATGCATTAATGCACTGTAGGTTTACATTCTAAGTTAAATAAGAACTCTTTATTTGAGATAAACTTCATCTTGCATTTTATAATTTCTAAATATTGAGTTGCAATCAGACAAAGGGTCATTTCTGTTTAGAGATTTATAGTTTAGCAGATGCCCCAACTATTATATCTCTCTGGTTTCCACTCTATTAATTAAAAGTCTCATTTCTTCTGTCCTTGGCCATAGACCACTGATCTGAACAATTACTCCAGGCAGAATCTGCTGCTAGCACCAGCTCAGGTGAATAATAAAATAGAAATACACTGCAGTTAATTTTGAAGCCTGTCAATGCCATCATATGAAAATATATATATAATGTTTTAATATTTTACTGGTTGATTGCATAAAATAAAGCAAGCACTTTTTTTTCTAAAGGCATCTTTGTGCTATACAGTAGGCTAAGATATTTATGTTTCTTATGTGACCATCATGACACTTCAAGCATATTAATATTACATCTGATTTATTCTTGGATCTATTTGATAAATAAATTGAGGCTTAGAAAAGGTAATAACCTGATTAAATACACATGTAGTTGTGTTAGTAATAACAATTAAACTATTCTAAGTGTGTAACCTGAGCTGATTACAACAGTAATTGTTTTATTTATTAACACATTTTATTTATAAACACATTTAATTTATTAACACATTTAATCTCCATAATATTCCTTAGCAATGGGTAGGATTATACCCATTTAGATAATTTTTTTAAAACCTATAATTAGAGGCATAATTAAGAAAAAGGTAACAAAACTTAACACCATAACATTTAGTGAGATTTGAAATGAGAAGGGTCTATTGCTAAAATATATGTTTCTTCAATATCCATCACACAGCTTGCTATATGGACTTTTAAGAACATATCAATAAATAAAATTAAAAGAAATGATTAGAAACCTACATACTTCTTAGGCCACCTGGAATATTGAATCCGTTCTCCTTTTTGGTGATAAATTCAAGATTAAATTTGAGTCAAGGACACTGACTTTTGAAGAAACAAGGAACTACCTAGGATTTCACCTGGCAGAAGAAACACTTCAGTAGAAGCCCTTTTTTCTCCAACTGTGTTTCACACCTTTAGTCTAAGGAATGTTCATTCACTGTTGAATCATTCACAATTGTGCAAATGACATTATCAGATTGTCAGGCAAATTGAAGCAATTATCGCATGAGTCTTAAGTAATGCACACATTGACATATATTTGCCTTTTGATAACAAGGAATGGGCTGTCAGCTGAAAAGCAGTTCTATCATTGAAATTTCTCTTAGATATTTATTTCATTTCCAGACAAATGACAACTTTGACAAAAAACAGTGATATTCTTTCACTTAACGTGAGTTTTAGGATTAGAGAGCTGAGTTAGCACTGGCAGCTTGGCACATATTAGCATATGAAAACACTCAGCATTGCATCTCTTGGGAAAAGTGGTAATTAATTATAGACAAACAAATTGTAATTCTTATTATGCATAATAGTGAACAAGTAATATCTTAGCTTCACACAGGCTGGGTTTCATTGTGTGATGAGGAGCTAAGAACTGCACAGTGGGAAGCCTTGTAAGAGTGTCTGAACATAAAGATCACTGTGTGATGCATTTCTCAGACAGAATAGAGCAAAACAAACCATGATGGGATAAATAATCATAATTAACAGCCTGAGTGAGATTCTTTTCCATTACTGAAAAATGTGGTCAATTAACGACCATTTATTTTCAATTCATGTTTTTAAGAAACAACAATGTGGCAGGGCACAGTGACTCATGCCTGTACTCCCAGCACTTTGGGAGGCTGAGTTGGGCGGATCACTAGGTCAACAGATCAAGACCATCCTGGCCAACATGGTGAAAACCCATCTATACTAAAAATACAAAAATTAGCCAGGTGTGGTGGCACACATCTGTGGTTCCAGTTACTCAGGAGCCTGAGGCGGAAGAACCACTTGAACCCAGGAGGCGGAGGTTGAGTGAGCCGAGGTTGCACCACTGCACTCCAGCCTGGCAACAGCGAAAGACTCTGTCACAAAAAAAAAAAAAAAAAAAATGTACTCCAGTACAAAGAGAAAGGCAGAAGTTGTCAATTTCTGGTGTGTAAAATGAGATCAGTTTTAGGTATCACATATCCAGTTCCTGCCACTATTCCCCTTGCATGTCTGCTTGCAATTCAGTGGTTGGTATGCCTTTGGAACTTATGCATTCTCTCAGCCCACCCTTGAAGATGATTCAATATTGTCACAAAGTATGCATTTATTGTGATAAATAAATGTGATAAATTATTGTAATAAATATATGAACACGTTTTTACTGATCTATAAACTTTGCTCAAATGTTGAACATCAGTTTAGAATCAGTTTAAAACAAAAACTGTATTTCATAACTGTTTTGGTATGATGACAACTACGATCCAGCTTGATTTACTCAAGTTTATTTTGATTTTGAAATGAATTGAAATAGTTTCATGAGTCCCTAAAAGCACCATAGACCTTCAGTCCTGTGCCTACTGTGCTTCATGGATAAATCTGCCCTATCAAGTGGTCCTGTAGAGCCAATTAGACCTTTCATCTTTATACACAGTAAGAGAACACATAATCAGTTTCAGATTCTCAGCTCCTTTCTTTTTACAGAAGTAGATTCTGGACACGTTCCTTAGCATCAATTTCAACTTGTATCCAAGATTCTCCACTGAATATTTGATGTCTTGCTTATAACAGTGAGGAAGGTAAAGTTTGCTTGGATATTGTCAGTATTGTCAAATAATTTTAAAAAATTAGTAATTTCAAAATAAGAAGAATATATTTTCTTTTACTGGCAACAAGGTATATTTTCTATTCATTAATGGATTTTTCTGGCCAGAATGTAAAATACAATTTTAATATTTATTCTGATTTGGATTTATTTTATTTTTATGTATTATTTGGATTTTGATATTTCTTTACTTTATGAAAGAATGTATATGGCTGGGCGCAGTGGCTCATTCCTGTATTCCTAGCACTTTGAAAGGCTGAGGAGGGAGGATCACTTGAGGTCAGGAGTTGGACAGCAGCCTGGCCAACAAATGGTGAGACCCTGTCTCTATTAAAAATATGAAAATTAACTGGACATGGTGGTGCATGCTTGTAGTTCCAGCTACTAGGGAGGCTGAGGCATGAGAATCACTTTAACTCAGGAGACGAAGGTTGCAGTGAGTCCATCTCGAGATAGTGCTGCTGCACCCCAGCCTGGGTGACAGAGTGAGACTCCACCTCAAAAAAAGGGAAAAAAAAAGAAGAAGAAAGAAAGAATGTAGATGTATTGTTAACTTTTACTTGAGTGATTCTCTCAAATTTATTCATATAACTCCAATTTCTTTTTGATTACCATCTCTCAAATATGATGGCTTGTCTATGATATTCAACCTTATGTTCTCCTGAAAAAAATATATTTGGTAGTGTGTTGCATTATCAAACATTAGTTGATCGTGTGTTCCACTACACGCTTTTTAAAAATAAATATATGAATAATGTAGTGACTTCATCCTGATATGAGCAAATATCTGATTAGCAATAATATATCGGCTAAAACTCTTCATATCTCTTTTTATCAGAATGATGAGCAACTCTATAGTCAAATTATGGCAGTGCACCAGAGGTTTATGTTTCTATTGATTTGAAAACCACTGTATAGTCATTTTAAAATGATAGGATTCTTTACATGTTTTGAAAAATAATACTTAGTTTGTCTTTGAAGGCAGTTCTAACAAATATTCTAAGCTATTAGACTCTTGCAGAATTTAACATGCAGACATCTGATCTGATTTTGCAAGCTGTATGTTTTGTAGTGTTAGGCACTGATAAGGAAGAAGGAAGACACAGGTCTCCTGTATTTCAGACAGAGAAAAAGAAAAAGAAAACAGAGTAATAAATAGTTTTGTTAAAAGTTTGCATATTGTATCTCTCTTTTATCTGTCATAATTAACTTTGAGATAATTATATACAATAAAAATTGCCAAATGTAGAGTTAAATAAGTTTTAACAAATAGCAGTGTAACTACCACCACAGTCATGATAGTAAATATTTTCATGATAGTAAAAAATTCTAATTTATGAACTTTTTGACTACCACCTTGCCCCAGCAACATGGATCTACCTGCTCTCATTGTTTCATGTAAGTGAAGTCATGCTGTAATCCCAGCACTTTGGGAGGCTGAGGCAGGTTGATCACGGTGAGGTCAGGAGTTCAAGGCCAGCCTGGCCAAGATGGTGAAACCCCATTTCTACTAAAAATACAAAAAAAATTAGCTGGGCATGGTGGTGGGCTACTGTAACTCCAGGATTACAGATGAAGTGAAGAATTGCTTGAACTTGGGAGGTGGAGGTTGCAGTGAGCAGAGATCATGCCACTGCACTCCAGCCTGGGCAACAGAGCAAGACTCTGTCTCAAAATAAGTCAATAAAGGCATGTAGTGCACTCTTTTCTGTCTTGCATCTTTCATTTAGTCACCATATTTAAAATTTATTGTTGTCGTAGCATGTATTAGTAATTCATTCTTTTTATTGCTAACTAATATTGTATTATGTGAATGTATTATAAACCTTTGGAACATTCACCAATTGATAAGCACGTGAGTTATTTGTGGTTTCGGGCCATTATGAATGAAGTTCCATTAGCATTATTTAACATAGTCAGTTACACAGAAAAACACATATCTTCCTGTGGCATACATTTACATTTCTTGGATAAAGACCTAGCAGTGGGATTGCTGAGTCACATTGGAAAGTATATTTTAACTTTATAAGAAATTGCCAATTTTTAAATGACTATTATTAGTATATTGAGTTTTTAGTAGGAATGTATGAGTATTTCAATTGTTCCTCATCCTTGCCAACATTTGATATTGTCATATTTCTCATTTGTTTATTCAAGCGATTGAATAACCAATTTAACTCTTTATGACAGATGTATATTCACAACTCATTGCAGTTTCAATATTAATTCTCTAATGACAAATGGTGTCAAACATCTTATATGCTTATTTATAATTGATTCAACTCTTCCAATAAAGTACGTATCATTTTATTTATTGGGTTGTCTGTAATTTTGTTATTAACTTGCAAAATGTCTCTATATATCCTGGATACAGGTTCTTTGTATAATATAGGGTTTTTAAATATTTTCTTTCAGTTTGTGGCTTGCCTTTTCACTTACATTTTATTTTACGATTATTATTTGCTTTTTGGAGACCCAGAGACAGAATCTAGCTATGTTGCCCAGCATGTAGTATAGTGTACGAAACTGTTCATAGCAGCCATATTCACAATAGATAAAGTTTAACCTAAGTTTTCAGAAACACACTGTGGTATTGATTTTCATTTCCCTAGTACTTGGTGATGTCATGCATGTTATCAAGTGTGTGCTAGACATTTATATATCTTTCTTGAATAAATGACTATTTTATATGTTGTTTATATTTTTAATTGGGTTGTCTTTTTATTACTGATTTGTAAGTGTTCTTTATATAATCTAGATACAAACCCCTTATCTGATACAGGATTTGAAAATACCTCTTCCATTCGGTGGTTTGTATTTTCACTTTCTTGATGCTAACATTTTGAAGTACAAAAGTTTTTATTTTTAAATTTGAAAGTCTAATTCATTTTTCCTTCGTTCTTGCTTTTGTGTCATATGTGAGAATTTTTCCTAATCCAAGTTCATGATTATTTACCCCTGTGTTCTACTACAAGACTTCTGTAGGTGTGTCTCTTTTTTTTTTTTTTCCTTTTTTTTTTATTGCATTTTAGGTTTTGGGGTACATGTGAAGAACATACAATATTGTGTGTGGCTCTTACATTGAGGCCTCTGATCCGTTTAGAATTAATGACTGTGCATAGTGTGAGATTTGCAAATGGCTATCCCGCTGGCCTAGTGCCGTTTGAAGGGTCTTGCCAGCATTTTCAAAAATCAGTTACTGTAAATGCATAGATTTATTTCTGAACCCTGAATTATCTTCCATTGTTCCACATGTCTATCCTTATGACAATGTCACACTGTCTTGATTCTCTACTTTGCAAGTACTTCTACATTATTCTTATTCTTAGGATTGTTTTGACTATTCTGTGGCCTGTTAAAATTCATGTAAGTTTTAGAATTAACTTGCTAATTTCTACAAATAATTTAGACTGAATTTGGGCATAGACTTCATTGAATCTATAGATCTATGTGTAGAGTATCACCATCTTATTATTAAGTACTAGAATTCATGAACTTGATACATTTTACATTTATTTAGATCTTTTAAAAATTATTTCAATGGAGTTTTATAGTTTTCAGTGTATATATTTTATATTTATCTGTTAAATTATTTCCTAAGTATTGTACTATATTTACTTTTATTGTAAATGAAGTTGTTTTCTTTTAACATCATTCTTGGATTATTTGTTAACATATATAGAAATACAATAGATTTTTGTATCTTAACTTTGTATCGTGAAGCCATGCTGAACTTGTGTATTGGTTCTAAGACACACTGAGCCATCAGAGGTTCATCAACTCCAGTTCTGATTCTCATACCCTAAAACTGATTTCAGGGTGGTTTCTGCTCCTGTAAACTGTGGCTCCCTATATTTCTCTGTCTGTCTCCATTCCTGGGGGAAGATATCTGTCCTGTGTCCCCACCTGTCTTACAGATCTTAGATGACTTGCTGATTTTTCAGTATGTTCAGCTTTTTGCTTGTTAGGATGGAACAGCAACTTCCAGATTTCTTGTTTGCAGAATGAGAAACGGAAGTCTTCAAAACTATTTTTTAATTTAAATTTTCTATTTGTAAAAGATAAATAAGGTGTCTTGCACACAGAAAATAACACTGAGTGAATGACTGAAGACTACAAGATGAAAGATCAAACCATCTTTCTTAGAGAATAGGGAAATTCGTTGTATATATTGCTTATAATTACAGAGATATCAGAACCCTCTCCTCATGGGGAGCTATAATTTATTTGAAGTCTGAAATTTACCAAGCACTTAGGATGGAAATGGATGACAAAATGTGAACATAAAAGACTACTACTTAGTCTGCTTTCCTCCCCAAATAAAATTCCCATTAAACACAGGAAAAATATCAGATCAGCCATGCCTGGTTTGGCCATTTCTTACATGCTACTCTCATGGTATAGTGGAGTTACTTCATCCAATGACTTGAGTATATTCTATCATTACTAACTAACATAATTTTAAAGAGTACATCTCAACTCTTTAGCTCTAAGTTTACATCCCTGTAAAACAGAGTAGTTATGTTACATAAAGTATGTGCTCACTCTTGAAAACTTGGTCAAGCTATTTAATATAATATTTCTTTTCTCACTCATTCACTCTCATTAGATTTATTTCCCAGAAAGAGAGAGATATATCATTCATTTGTATCTCACCTTAATGAGAATATAAAAAGAGAAATGACTCAAAAAGAGGAAGTAACACAAATATCAATAATACAAGATGCAATATAATTTTATTGCATTTGCTATGACTTTTCAGAGCTAAGTTAAAGCTAGCAGAAAATTCTTTATCTGGTCATTAGTTCAGTGCTCCATAGAATAAAGTACTTCTAAAGCTATAAAACTTGGCTGAATCATTTGATATGAGAGAATTGAATATGAGTTATTAACATATATTACTCAATACAAGTTTTCTCTTACATCTGCTTCTATGACTTGCATAATTAAGGATATGAAGATTACATTTTATATTCTATTTGTGCCAACTCATATGTTACTTTTAAATTTTATTTCTTAAATTGTTCCCAGAGTTATGGCTTTGTATTCTGAGAAGAGTTGATTTTTAGGAGCACTATAACTACGTTTGTAGTATGTAATGGCAATGAGACATGCAGTATTTATATGATCTACTCGTTTAAAAATTAGCATTGTGATGATTTATACATTACTTTCTATTAGCAGACTAGACAAATGATTATGATGCTGTCATTTCAAATATTTGAGTTTTACCATGAAAGAATAAAGATGCTACCATTTCTAATACCATAGGAATATTGGTGATACAAGAATAGTGAATTTTTTTCAACTACTATGGATGTATAAAAGATCATCTAGCTGAATACTGTACTAGTGTTAAAAAGTCATCAAAATAATTATTCATTTATTCATCCAACAAATAATAGGCATATAACACTATCAAAATGCTGTAAATACCACAGTGCACAAGTTGAAAAAGGTACCAGTTCATATAGAACATGCAGTCTCCTGAGAGAGATAATCAGTAGACAAATAACTTATAAATAAAAACATAAAATGGCAGCCATATGTGCTTTAAGGAGAATTAGCAATGTCATGTAGACTGGTAAATGTGGGGCAAAAGACTGAGCTCATAATTTATGGGAATCCACAGATTATACACAATTAATCCACGGGTTATACACAAAAGTCTAAAGGTATATGTCTCCCAATGATGCAGCTTCTGCACATTTTTCCAGCATGCACTTCTGTCTATTGGACTTCTCCACCTAAATATACTAGGAAAACTTCAAATGCATCATGTTCAGAATAATATCCATTATCGAATGCCTTAAGTTTCTAAGCTTAGCCATTTTCCAACTTTTTTTTTTTTTTAGATGGAGTCTCACTCGGTCACCCAGGCTGGAGCGCAGTGGTGCAATCTTGGATCACTGCAATCTCTGCCTCCTGGGTTCGAGCGAGTCTCCTTTCTCAGCCTCCCGAGTAGCTGGGATTACAGGCACCCACCACTGTGACTGGCTATTTTTTTCTATTTTTAGTAGAGACAGGGTTTCACTATAATGGCTAGGTTGGTCTTAAACTCCTGACCTCAGGTGATCCACCCGCCTTGGCTTCCCAAAGTGCTGGGATTACAGGCGTGAGCCACCATGCCCAGACCCAACTACTTTTTATCGATAATTTATTTCTATTGATTTATGACCAAAACATCTCTTAAGCATATCTTTTTTCTCCAGCTTCACTATGTATACCCCAGTTATGCATTTATTTTGGGTGTGTTTAGTGAACCCCAATTTTTATGCCACCACTTTATAAGTTGCAAGTATATAATGTTCACCCCCAAGATAGTTACTATTCAATCTTGAGTATTTGGGCTCCAGAGCTTGCTTTTTAAATCATTATTCCCTTACACACCAATTTCTTTACTCAAAACTATCTGACATCTCTGGAACATCAATCTATCAAGCATAGCACTACTAGATCACTGATTCTTCCAATAATATAAAATTATTCAGAGGTTCCTCAGCATTTATATCAACTCTGGCTATTAATAGTGATCACCTGGGTTCAACTCATATATACATGTATGTATTCATATGTACCAAATGTATTATATATCATAGCTATATGTTTATGTATATATATGTATGTGTACATATATGTGTATATATATGTGTACGTATATGTGTGTAAGTATATATGTATGTGTACATATAAATGTACATGTATATATAGTACTATACATCATAACAATGTTTCAGTTAATGACACCATGTACAACGGTGGTCTCATAAAATTATAATGAAGCCAAAAACTTCCTGTTGCTTTGTGGTGACATGTTGGTGTTGTCGACCTTGGGTAGGCCTAGGCTAATATGTGTGTTTTCACCTTAGTTTTTAACAAAAAAAGTTTAAAAAGTTAAAAAGATTTAAAACAGAAAAAAAAGCATAGAATAATGAGGTAAAGAAAGAACATATCATTGTACAGCTTTACAATTTGCACTTTAAGCTCATTGTTATTACAAAAGAGTAAATATATTTTGAAAACTTTAAATGTTTATAAAGAAGATATAGTGGCTGGGTGCTGTGGCTCATGTCTAGAATCCTAGCACTTTGGGAGGCCCAGGTTGATGAATTGCTTGAGGTCAGGAGTTTGAGACCAGCCTGGCCAACATGATGAAACCCTGTCTTTACTAAAAATACAAAAATTAGCTGGGCATGGCGGTGGGTGCCTGTAACACCCTTATATAACAAGCCCAATCTTGTGACACACACAAACACACACGTGTACACACACATACACACATGCTTTTTATTATCTCCACTCTGAAACATAACAACTGGAAGAATTGAGTCCATCCTGTATGGAAGTGATTTTTTTTTTTTCAGTATTTTGAAATATGTTTGTCCATGTTTTAGGACTGATTTCAAAGAATTTAATTAGGAAGTGCTTCCTCATTTAATTATTTATTTATTTTGCTTTGGTATAGCCTTTCTGCTAGAGAAGGATGGAGGCTGAAGCTCTTTTAAGGCCTGCTTCCTCAAGGACAAGTCATAGCCTCAGTCTTTATCGACCTTTGAATATAGCTTCTCTCCAGTTTTCAGATGGTACAGCCTCTGACTCTGAGAAATATTATGTGTAGAAGAAATGTTTTAAGGAATTCAACGTTTGTTCATTCATCAGTGTATTCCAAACATGTCCATGGGTCAAAGTAGATGTTCAAAATAACTCATGTTTGAATAATGCTAAATTGCCCTTCATTTATTCATTTATTTTTGCTTATTCATTCATTCAATTATTCATTCATTCATTCAGTTATCTAAGTACCTGTGCCTCTTCTAACTTAGTCTTTTTAGCACATCCTATGTGTCATGAATTAGACTATAGCCTTGAGAAACAGGTATAAATAGGATGTTTAAAGTCTATTGAAGTAGGCAGATGTGTAAACAAAATTAGGAAGCCCTGCCCAAAGTGCTGATTAGCATATGATCAACACAAAGGTGTGTCTGCCATTTGTTTACCAATCAGTAGGTAATCCAACATATATCCCTATACCCAGTCAGTCAGAGAGGCAGTGAATCAATGAAGTGAGCAGATATTTATTGGGCCTCTCTCTGGGGTAGACCATGTGATAGGTGCTGGCAGGGATAATAATATATAGAAAGCTTAGTTCTGCTTCTGACAAGTTCCTGGCATTTACACCTTTTTCTACTTACACCAGTGTATTTCAGAAGCCATGCCATAAAAATTAATTATATCTAGAATATATTAAATGAATCCAGCAATTACTTTTCATAGGGTCTAAAGTGCATCTATAAACACGGAAAGCAATGATTGCAAAATTGGTTCAAAAAAAGAAGGGTCAAATTTCTAAAAAAACATTTGTGAATGATCTGATACTATGCTGACTATTGACCTAAGCCAAATATAATAAATAACAAACGGAAGAAAATAAATAGAAATCAGAAAGGACATCCAAGTCTCTGTTTACTATAAAAATAAACACATATTATTTCTTTCAACAAATTATCTGAAAACCAAGAGTAATAGGGATCACCGTCTTAAAGAAGTCTTTTGTTGTAGTCTGAATGTTTATATCCATCCAAAATTTTGTGTCATTGTTTCCAATGTGATGGTATTGGAGATGGGGCCTTAGAGAGGTAATTAGGTCATGAGAGTGGAAGCCTCATGATGAGATTAGTGCCCTTATAATGAGAGACATGGCAAGATGATCTCCCAGCCATGTGAAGGCATTCATTCCCCAACAAGGAAGAAGGCCTTTGGCAGGAACCAAATTGGATGGCACTCTTTGATTCTGATCTTCCCAGCTTCTATAACTATGATAAATCAATACTTGTTTTTTAAGTCACCCAGTTTATGTCTTTTTTTTTTTTTTTTTGAGAGGGAGTTTCACTCTTGTCACCCAAGCCGGAGTGCAATGGAGCAATCTCAGCTCACTGCAACCTCCACCTCCCAGGTTCAAGCGATTCTCCTGCCTCAGCCTCTCGAGGAGCTGGGATTACAGGTGCCAGCCATCATGCCTGGCTAATGTTTGTGTTTTTTGTGGAGATGGGATTTTGCCATGTTGGTCAGGGTGGTCTTGAACTCCCAACTTCAGGCAATCTGCCTGCCTCAGCCTCCCAAAGTGCTGAGATTACAATAGTGAGTCACTGTGCCCATTTTTAATAGCAACTCAAGCTGACTGTACTGTCTTCCTTTATGCCCACCAATAATTCAAAGTTTTCTCTCTGACTGGGCATGATGGCTCATGCCTGTAATCCCAGCGCATTGGGAGGTCGAAACTGGCAGATCACTTGAAATCTGGAGTTGGAGACCAGTCTGACCAGCATGGTGAAATCCCATCTCTACTAAAAAATAAAAAAAAGTTAACCAGGGATGGTGGTGTACAACTGTAATCCCAGCACTCGGGAAGCTGAGGCAGGATGATCCTTTGAATCCAGGAGGCAGAGTTTGCAGTGAGCCAGGATTGCTTCACTGCACTCCAGCCTGGGCAACAGAGTGAGTCTCCTTCTCAGAAGACAAAAACAAAAACAAAAATTTTCTCTCCAAGTCATTGCCAATCGTGGAAACCACAGAATTCATCTAATTTGTACTTTTTGACCTTTCAAATAAAAATGAGGATTTATTGAAGTATATTTGATATCATACTGGTGCACCGAGTGAATTCATAGCCATCTCTAAGTAAAATTTCCCAACCACTGAGAGCACAGGGATAATTTCAAGAGGAGGAGATTTTAATAATTGTGACAAAGGACTTCACATGTTAGTTTCCTATTGCTGTTGTAATAAATTCCTACAACCTTAGTGGCTTAAAGCCATATATATTTATTGTCTTACATCTCTGGTGATTAGATATGTACGTCGGGTCTATAGGACTGCTCTCCTTTGGAGGGTACAGGGAAACCTTTTTTAACTTCTTTGTGCAGGGGTGCACTCTCAGCTCCCTGCAACCTCCACCTCCAGGGTTCAAGCCATTCTCCAGCCTCAGCCTCCCGGGTAGTTGGGATTACAGGCACTGGCCACCACACCCAGCTAATTTTTGTATTTTTTTAGTAGAGGCAGGGTTTCACCATGTTGACCAGGCTGGTCTCGAACTCCTGACCTCAAGTGATCCACCTACCTTGGCATCCCAAAGTGCTGGGATTACAGGCATGAGCTACCACGACTGGCATTTTTTTCAGTTTCCTGAGGCTACCTGTATTCCTTGGCTCATAATACCTCTCTCCATCTTCGGAGACAGCTGTGTAAAATCTTCTGATCTCTTTGACCTCTACTTCCATCCTTACATCATCTCTTTCTCAACTCTCCCATGAAACATTCTCCTAGAATCTTCATTTTCATAGTCATCCCTTGGTATTGGGGGAATTGGTTCCAGGATCAGCCACATATACCAAAATCTTACCAAAAATCACAGGCTCAGGTCTGGCTATCTGCCCCGGGAAAAAGTAGGCCTTCGGTTTCTATGAGTTCACATCCTGCAAATATTCTATTTTTGATCTGCATTTGGTTGAATCTGTGGATCCAGAACTCACAGATATAAATAGCCAACTATTCTATTTTATTTTTAAATGTTTAATTGGGCCAGGCACCGTGTCTCACACCAGCAATTCCAGCACTTTGAGAGGATGAGGCGGGTGGATCACTTGAGACCAGGAGTTCGAGACTCACCTGGGCCACCTGGTGAAACTCTATCTCTACTAAAAATACAAAAATTAGCTGGGCATGGTGATGTGTGCCTGTAGTTCCAGCTACTTGGGAGAATGGGGTGGAAGAATCTCTTTAGCCCAGAAGGCAAAGGTTGTAGTGAGCTAAGATCGTGCCACTGCACTCCAACCTGGGCAATGAAAATGAAACTGTCTCAAAAAATAATTATAAACGGGAAATAAAAATTATTTATATTCAATGTGTAGAATGTGATGATTTGATATACATATGACTTATGTAATTGTCATCACAATCAAAATAACGTATCTATCACCTTCCTCCGTGCTGTGCATTAGATCTCCAGAGTTGCACATCTTATAAGCCAACGCTTGTACTCTTTGACCAACATGCCCTCATTCACCCTACCCTCTCTCCAACTTCTGCCAACCACCAATCTACTCTGCTTCTATAAATTCTACCTTTTCAGATTCCACATATAACTGATATTATACAGTGTTTGTCTTTAAGTGTCTATCTTATTTTACTTAGCATAATGAGTTCCAGGTTCATTTATGCTGTTGCAAATGGAAAAATTTTCCTCTATTTTTATGGTTGGACAGTATTCTTTTATATGCATATAATACAACAGTTTCTTCATCCATTCACTTTTCCATTAGAACTTGGGTTGATTCCATTGCTTGGCTATTGTAAATAATGCTGCAATGAATATGGGAGCACATATATATCTTTGAGATATTGATTTCATTTTTTTACAATACACCCAGAAGTGGAATTTCTGGACCCTTTAGTAGTTCTATTTTTAATTTTGTTGAAGAACTTCCATACTGTTTCTCATAATAGTTGTACCATTGACATTCTCAGCGACAGTGTATGAGGGTTCTATTTTTCCAGAACCTTGTAAATATTTATTTCTTGTCTTTTTGATAAAATTCTTTCTAATGAGTGTAAGGTGGTATCTCATTGTGATTTTCATTTGCTTTTCTCTGAAAGTCAATGACATTGAGAATCTTATCATATAAGTATTGGTCACTTGAACGTCTTCTTTGGAAAAGTGTCTACTCAGGTCCTTTGCCCATTTTTTCTTTTGAAACGGAGTCTTGCTCTGTTGCCCAGGCTGGAGTGCAGAGGCACAATCTCGGCTCACTGCAATCTCCACCTCCCGGGTTCAAACAGTTCTCTGCCTCAGCCTCCCGAGTAGCTGGGATTATAGGTTCATGCCACCATGACTGGCTAATTTTTTGTATTTTCAGTAGAGATGGAGTTTCACCATCTTGGCCAGGCTGGTCTTGAACTCCTGATCTCGTGGTCTACCCACCTCGCACTCCCAAAGTGCTGGGATTACAGGCGTGAGTCATAGTGCCTGGCTCTGCCCATTTTTTTTATTGGTCATTTATTTATGCTATTTATTTGTGTGAGCACCTTCCATATGTTGAATATTAACCCCTTATTATATATATGGTTTTCCGGTATTTCCTCTCATTCCATAGATTTTTTTTTCATTTAGTTGATTGTCCTTTGCTGTGCAGAAGCTTCTTCATTCGATGTAATCTCACTTATTTATTTTTGTTTTTATTGCCTGTTCTTTTGATGTCATGTCCAAAAAAACATTGACAATAAACTTTTCTCCTGTGTTTTTTCCTAAGATTTTTTTATGATTTTGGAAGTTATATTTAAGCTTTTAATTCACTGAGAGATAGTTTTTATGTATGATTTAGGACCCTATTTCAAATTCATTCTTTTGTATCAGAATATACAGTTTTTCCAATTCTTTTTTTTCTAACTCTGCTTATCCTGCTTTCCTTTTATAAGAACTTTTATTGTTTAAAGGACTTGGGGATATTTGGATAATCCAGGATAATCTCATTTTAAGATCCATAATTTATAATCATATATGTGCAGTCTCTTTTTCTATATAATGTAACAAACTCACAGGTTCAGGTATTAGGATATGAACAACTTCAGAGGGTTATTATTCAGCCTTCCATACCTAACTAAATTACAGACTCATATATTGAATTTTATTTTTTTCTGTTTTTATCTGCATATCAAGATGGATTTCTAGACAATATTTTTATGTATAGTGAAATGTTTAAAAAATCTTAATATTCCCATCTCCCTGGCTTTATTAGGAATAAATTCATATGACAAGATACAAAAATCAAGGAAGGAGATACAGTAATATGTAAAGACAAGAGAGATATTTGGTAAGTCATAAGGATATGATGTCACATTTGTTATTTAAGGAAAAATTGGCTGGGCACGGTGGTTCACCCTTGTAATCCCAGCACTTTGGGAGCCTGAGGCAGGTGGAACACGAGGTCAGGGGTTCCAGATCAGCCTGGCCAACAGGGCAAAACCCCATGTCTACTACAAATTAAAAATTAGATGGGTGTAGTGGCGTGCACCTGTGGTCCCAGCTACATGGGAGGCTGAGGTGGAAGAATCACTTGAACCCTGAAGGCGGAGATTGCAGTGAGCCAAGATCGCACCACTGTACTCCAATTTGGGCAAAAAAAAAAAAAAAAGAGAGAGAAGCAAAGAAAAAGATGTATAGCACAGATTGTAAGTTACATCACCATTTTGAGACGGCTAAATGCTTCATGTTTCTGAAGAGAAACGTCATGGTAGAAGGGATTAAAAATGGATTAGGAGATAGAGAATCTTGGATTACAATTCCATTTCTGTCCTAAGTAGCTGTGTCAAATAATCTCTGATGACTTGTTTATACCTATCTATCAATTTATCTATTTGTCTATGTATGGTAGGTAGGTTTATACATATATGTATGTGCATCTATGAGCGTATAATACTTATTTTATAACCGAGTCATAAATCCTAGAGAAAATAGGAGGAAATGGCTGTAGTCATCATTATCTCAAGATAAATAAGATAAGAAATAACTTGTTTTATTTTATTTTACTTTGCTACCCATACCAGTTACTTGGTGGGACTGGCCACTCTATGTGGACATAAACAAAAGATATGCAGTGTCTAGCTTGTCTTCAAATACTGACTGATAGTGGAATTAGTACATTGTTTTATAACAGTTGTTAACTGTGGGACCACTGTAGAGACAGGAGAAAAAGCAAAGATCCAGCTCAATCCTCTCTGATTACCTGAAATCATTTCTGTTGAAATAGATGTGGTTGTTTCTGTTGTGGTCAACAAGGAAAGAAGATGTGCTAGTTTGGCAAATCCTGCAGCCCTGATTTATACTTCCTCTTGTAAAATTTTGTCAAATACCCCTCCATCCCACAGCACTTTTCAGAAACTACCCAAAGGGAAGATGTGATGGGAGAACAATAATTATTCCACCCATGTAAATAATTTTGCCCACAAATTATTTTAATGTGTTCTTAAAAACATAAAAAGTATCAGACTTGAAACCAAGAAAAGTTAATTCTAGTCCCTTTGCTACCAATAGGTTGCATGTCTGCATAGATTTTCTTTGAAATACTTATCATATTCCCTAGATTTTTTTCTAGAGTTTGAAAATCAGGGAGACAAACCAAAGGCATCTTTTCTCTTAGAAGCTCAAATTCTCCATTTTCAGAGAAATGAGATTTAATAAAAAAATCAGTACCACAGCTCCTTTCTGAGGCCTCCGTTTTGACCCTTCAGTTCTTTGTCTCTGTGGCATGCTGTGATATTATCTGTCTCTCTGCAAGACACCAAATAAGAGAGCTGTCAGCATGATGTGTGCTGAAAAGGACTACTTTACTCCTCAACTGGGGCTCCTCCTTGGTCTATTCAAAAATGTTTTACTTTCCCCCCGAGACTTTCTGCTACTATTTCTTTGTTTGTTCAGATAAATAGAAAAGAGCTGGGGAAAAAGGGGGTCAGTAGAATAACAAAATAATAGAAACATCAGTATAAGTTCAGTGGATAAATAAAAAACTGATATTCTTTCAATTGAGAAACCTACATCTAAGTCTCAGTACTTGTACTTGGACCTGGACCTTTGGAATTCATAAACTGGTTTTACCTTTTTATTCCCCCTGTTCTTATAGATTTCCTAAGATGAGCAATACTTCCATGGAAGGTGGAAATATGCTTATTAAACAATGAACAAATGCAGATATGAATATTAGCTACACGTGTTTTACCAATAGATGGTAAATTTCAGGAAGGGGTCACATGCCTGAAGTTCCCTGGTTTTGCAATAACCATCCTGTCATCTTTTCCCCTTCAATTGCACTTCTGTGTTCTTTGTCTCCTAGTTTTAGTCCTCTCACTGCTAATACCCTCAATGAAGATGCCATCTTTGTTCTGGACCTCTGCTCCTCCTCACCTGATGTTCACCTGTTCACCTGGCAACATGATCTAAGTATCAGCCCTGGATGGAGCCTTCTGCTTCCTGCTGGTGGGGTCTTAATTTAGCCAACCCTTTCACTTCTGTTCCTTTTGTCTTTCTTTGAATGCCAACACATTATTTTGTTTTGTTTTGTTTATCTGAATATCTAATGTTCTCTTAATATCAATCTATTTATATCTTATTTCCTACGGTTAATTTCTGCTGGATGGTCTTTGGAAAGAAGGAGAGCACAACCTGAATGTCCACACTGGTGTTTCTATCCCCTAGGATGAACCCTGTAGCAGGAAACCTAGAGAAGCAGGTAGCATACAGTCTCCTTATTCTTCCCTCTTACCTGTTCTTTCCTCTTGCTCTCATTTCTTTTACTCTCATGCCTGATCTGTCTTCTCTCTCCCTTCTGCCTCCATCTCCTGACACCTTCTCCTGGTTTCTCTCTCTGTTCTTTGCACATCCTCCCACACCTCCACACCTCTTGTTTCACCTCATTCTTACCCTGTTTTAAAATTTTATTTCAAGTTTTGCCTTATATAATAGTTACAATATCTAAAAAACCTGGATTGTGTAGAGCTAGGCTAATTTAGAATATTTTCTGTTATTTAAATGTGCAAAACCTCAATATTTTATGTCCAGTGTGCAGCTCTCTTCGGCTTCTTGAAGCGAGAAGCAGAGAATTTTTTTAAATCATGAAAAGAAAAACTTGTAATCAGACCAATGCAACTGCTGTTCCAGAAAACAAAATTTCTTTATTTTCTTATGAAATTTACCTTCGCATTTCTAATGGCAGTCTATGATGTTGGAATGCAGGACTCAGCATCTGATTTCCTTTTGTACTCCACTTTGAGCCAACCTACTAATCACCTAAACATTTGTAAATGTGAATTGAAAATGAATATAAAAATAAGCATAAAGGCAAGGTCTTTAAAGAATGAATTATTAAATTAGAAACAATAGGTAGTAGATTATGCTTCCCTAATCCAAGCTAGTTTTCAAAATAGAGTCAGATACAGAGCCTTTTTCAAACAGTGGGAAGATCTAATAAATTCTGACTTTCATCTCCTTTGCTTACATGTTCAACAATTTTTTTGTACTGTGAAATAATTAACACACTGATCTTGGCTAGACACATGTTTTCTAGATCAGCAATAACTGGGTATCTTTTATATTCTTCACATCAGGGTTTCTTAAAACATAGTTCAAGGATAACCTAAAAGAGTGTTACCTGGGAAGTTAATTAAACATACAAATCACTATACTCTAAATAAAAATCTTGAGAGTGTCTGATTCTTGAATACAAGCATAAGCTTTGTCCTACCTTCTAGCTCAATGTTTTATAAAATCGTAAATCGTGCAGTGAAAGCAATGGATTGGAAACATATTTTTAAACTGTCTTCTGAAATCTGCAGATGAGTCATTACTCTTCATAGCAAAGTGATGATGGTCTGACTGGCTCAGTTTGCTCTGTTGGAATCAATTTTGGCGTTGGTCTGAGACAAGGTCTAAGTACCATTCACACAGCTGCCAACAATATTCATCGAAGGTGCTGGGTGATAGGGAGGGTTGACACATCAAAATTAAGTCCAATTCCCAGATTTGTCACAATTAGCTATGTAAATTACTTTAACGTTATGAGTCTCATTTTCCTTAACTATGTAGATAGAATGAACTTATCTCAATTTTGGAGAATTCGTATCATAATGCGTGAGTCAATATAATGCCTGTATTAGAGAAACACAGAAAAAGTTTATTTCATCAGATAAATGGCTTAATACGTTGCTAAAATTCTAACAGTTAGGTATTCTAAATAAATTGGTTCACCTGCTTCCCACTCTTGCTCCCTTCAAAAAGAAAATTAATCACATATGTGGAAAATAATCATGTGTCAATTGCATGTGCATAAGATACCTGGACCAAAATAATGTTCTTATCTCGGAATGACATTGAAGGACTCTTCTCCATTAAATGTTAGCAAAAAAAGGACTGTGGGACCACCTAAGTTTGGAAAATTGTTTATTTAATACCTCTCTTGGAAACTGATAATACCCATGTAGCCAGGAAAAAAAATTTATGAGAAATGTACAGTAAGATAAAATTTTATTTAAATGTATGTTTTTCTAATTATACTTGATCACAGAATCTCATTGTTTTTCAATTAATCACATGTCAAGGATGTAGTAGTCTGCAGAATACACTTTAGTAAATCCTAGTTTTTAAGTTCCTTGGGGAAAATTTACTCAGGCCCTTTCTTAAAAGCTAATTAAAAAGTCATTTGAGCTATTTCTGAAAGTCAAATAGTAAAGAAATCACTTCCTTTTCTCCCCGCAGTGTCATGATCTTGGGTCAGATTCTAATGATTAAAACCTTAAGAGAAAAGCATCAACTTTCAAATTGGCTCATCCCAGATGAAGATACCTAGTTACTGTTGAAAATCATAACATCGACAGATATATATATTTTTCCTGAGCCTCTGCAAAAATGTAAAGTTTCAATTTCAATATATAACCTGCACTCAAGTCTGTGTTAATTGTTGCTTGCTTGACACAAAGTTCTAAAGCAGAGGCACCCAGGGAAGAAAGCATTATGAGAACAGTCAGATTAGATTTGTGAAGACAATTAAGCTCAATTCTTTATTGCTTCTTCTTATTCCTAGCTTTGAAATATTTCTTGCACTTGAGTCATTTCGGCTCCTGGTAGCATTGCTGGAAAAAACAAGACATATTTATTAAATAAACAAACAAGAACAAAGCAATAAATCTTGTGCTTTTCATACTATGTTAAAATAAATTGAGGGGCTATAAAGTTTGCGTTGTTTGTTTTAGGCTTTTACAGAAAGTATCTTTAGAATTTTCTCTTCTGCAAACATGTCTTTGCAGAGAGCTATCAAATTCAAATTATCCCCAGAGGACAGGTTGCAGGTGATTAAATCAACTCTATCCAGCAAAGAATACTTTAAAACACTTTTGAGAGCCCTCTAGTTGTGACATGACCTTTGAGAAAAGCATTTTGCAGTTGACATAGTTTGTGTTTTTGTTAGAGGTTTCTCTGAGACAGAGATGAATTAACATCTGCCACCATAAACTTTGGAAATTTGGGTTTAGATAAACTAAGTGCACTTAGTAATTTGCTTTTCTGCTCGTATTGGGAACTTTCTGAATTGGAGAATTCAATGTCATTGTCTCTTGATTTCGTCAGTGGAGCTATATGAATGAGTGTGCATAGTTTATTTCTTTATTATTATTATTATTATTATTACTTTTGAGATGGAGTTTGACTCTTGTTGTCCAGGCTGAAGTGCAATGGCACGATCTCATCTCACTGCAACCTCCGCCTCCCTGGTTCAAGCAGTTCTCTGCCTCAGTCTCCTGAATAGCTGGGATTACAGGCATGTGCCACCATGCCTGGGTAATTTTGTATTTTTAGTAGAGATAGGCTTTCTCCATGTTGGTCAGCCTGGTCTCGAACTCCCAACCTCAGGTGAACTGCCCATCTCCGCCTCCCAAAGTGCTGGGATTACAGGTGTGAACCACCGCGCACGACCACATGGCTTATTTTATAGACTTCAAGCATGACCCACATTCAGTTTGGAAGTTAGAAAGAACAAATCCTTTTCTCAAAATTCAGTACCCACCCTTAAGCTTGTAAAAATATAGAGATGATGTTGATGCTATTTCCTATGTCATAGCATGTTAGTCTACACGAGAAATGTTGAAACAGCTTGGGGTAGATGTGAATTGACTTTTGTCCCATTTTCCTTTCCTAGTATTCTATCTTTTCCCAAAGGACATATTCCCCAGCTAACCCCAGCATTTGCATTCTTGTGAAGGACAGCTCTAAAGTCTAGGGCACCCTTTGGCCTGATACTATTCTCTCAATTAAAACTTTGCACAAAGCAAATTCTCAGTAAATGCTTATTAAGTAAACTTCTTAGGAAAATGGGGACACCATTGGATATGAAGTTGGAATCATCTACTCCATCTTTCTCACTAAATTTCTCTGAAAATTTATCCAGACTTCAATTTTCTTTTCTGTAAAAGCAGACAATTTCTATTTAAATTTTGATGAAATGTATAATAAGCTTCTGTGTCCAATTAAACAAAGAATATTCAAATATATGTTTTCTTGAAAATTCATAGATGCTCATTTAATCATCATATATTTGTCAAGCTTGTTCGATGGGTCAGAAAAGATAAATAAGATCATCCTCATCCTAGAGTAGCTCACCATAGGAATATAATTCTGTAACTAGACACTGTATTTTTGAGCATTATGCTTTACTTTCAAGTGTTTCACACACTTTAAAGATTTCTTATGGCTGTCATATCTCATGATGCTGCATATGTTTATATTTATGTGCTTTTTTTCCTAATTATGAAATACTCTATGATGACTTGGAATTATGCAAATGCCATAAGGTATGAAAGGAAAACGATATTGTCTATAATCTCATTATTCAGAAGAAATGACCTATTGAAATTTGGAGATCTTATACTGCTACTGGACTGTCTATGTGTATGCATATATAATTAATGAATGTGCTTGTATACTAGTGAGTTAATATACTATTACTGTAGAGTCACATTATATATACAAATATATGTTCTGGTTTTGAAATTTTCATGTTGTTTTCCTATGGAATTATATGCTCTTTTATAGCACAATTTTGGGCCAGGCACAGTGGCTAACACTTGTAATCCCACCACTTTGTGAGGCCAAGGTGGGTGGATCAACTGAGGTCAGAAGTTTGAGACCAGCCTGGCCAATATGGTGCAAACCTGTCTCTACCAAAAATACAAAAATCAGCTGGGCATGGTGGCAGGTGTCTGTAAGTAGGAGAATCTATTGAACCTGGGAGGCAGAGGCTGCAGTGAGCCGAGATCACACCTTTGCACTCCAGCCTGGGTGACAAGAGAAAAACTTCATTTCAATAATAAGAAAAGGCATAATTTTATTGGCTGCAGAATATTTGATTTTAGTATATTGTATATACTAAAATCAGCAAATGTCTTAAAATTGTCATAAAATGTTCATAAATTAATTTGCTTACTATATGTAGTCATTTAGAAGACAAATTTTAAAATGTTATTTTGTTTTTTAAACAAGTCTTTTTGAAGCATTTCTTTTTGTTGTTCTTTTTTGGTTTTGTTTTTCAATATAACAATTTCTCTCGTTCATGTTTCAGGAACATATCTCCAAGTCCCTCTTGAAACGTTTGGTCAAGAAAAGATTGATCCAAGCCATGTTGCCAACAAATGGAGCTTAGATCCTTCTTTTTCTTTCCCCATTATTATCTGGGAAGATACTATTCGAATACTAATTCAGGCATTGGTTAGACAGGCCTTTTTTCATAGGCTAAGACCTCAGGATATTTCTTACGATAGTATATGATTCTGTAATGACTCCTTGAAGATGTGGAGGCAAATATACTGCTAGAAAATTAGAAGTTGTCTAAAATTTGTTCCTTGGTAGAAGCAGCATAAGATAAGATAAAATGAAATAAAAGCATGAGCTTATCTGTGAAAAATAGAGCTGGACATAAGTTAAAACAGTGAAAACAAATTTTATTCAGCAACTATCGACAAGAAGGGAAAGAGCTTCATTCCAATTTGAACAGAGGTGACTAGGCATTTTAGAGGGAGGATGGAGGGCTGTTGAGGAGAGGCAAGTGGAGTCAAGTGAAAAACTTAGAAAAGATTGGTCAGTGCTAATGTGATTAGATCAGTTGGGTCTGCTGGCTGGCAATTATCAAAGTTAGGATTTCATCCATCCACAGAAACTGAAAACGGCCCTCTCTTTCCAGATAATTACATTTCAAAGAAATGGCTTTCAGGTCCTTGAGAAAGACACTCCTAAATTGTAGACGTTATGTATTTTTTGTCTAACAGGAAGAAGATGGGTTCACAGTTGCATGCACTTTTCAAGTAAGTGCTCCAAGAAAGGGAAGGTGTTGGCTAGAACAAACAGTACATTTTCCTGGCAGGATTGAGTTTTCTCAAGCATTTTAATGGGGATCTGTGGTCATTCTAGGAACAAGACTTTATGTTTCTAGAAGCCCTGCTAGAGTTTGATTGCCTCTTAGTGTAGAGGTTTGGATGGAGCTGTTATGTGCTGGGTGTTCCCCAGTAATATAGAATTTCTCTGTGCTCTGCTTCCATGCCTTTGTCTTTCTCTGCCCTTCTTCCGATCACTTTGGCATCATCAAACAGAATATGTAGGCACCTGTCCACTTAGCTTTTTCTCACTGCTGTTGTATTACAGTAAATTTCCATCTCTAATTGGATGAATAAGAGGGATGAGAAGTACAGATGGAGGTGTGGCACAGCAATAGGTCGTGAATTGTTTCAGGCAGCTTCAGAAACCAGCTCACTCAAAGCAAGGATATGACACCTCTCTTTTCATTCCCTACCTCTTACCCAGTCAAAAATAGCCCAAATCTGAGGAAGTTTCAGGCATGAGATGGTGATACATATCCTCTGTAGTCTCATATTGTTTTCTTCATTTTTTCCTTTTTTTGTTTATTCTGCCTAGTGCAATATGCTAGCTCTGTTCTGTTGCATACTTAAGTTAGTTAGAATTCATTCTGAAATTCACAAGGAACAGATTAATTGTTAACCACCGTTCCTACTTCCATTCATCTGAGCAAAGTGGCATGATCATAGAAGTGTGTTTCATGCTTCAAAAACCCACTTCTTCTTCCCCAACACATCTTATGAATCCCTATCAGGCTGACATCAAAAATGATATTTTTAAGATGTCAGTCATCAGCACAGCCATGTGCAAGACATTTTATTGTAACTCTTTATTTCTCTTTTGGTTGTGGAGAAGGATAGAGAGAGCTGAAGAGAGACACACTGCCCACTTGCTTTATTGATTTAGCCCCATTTCAGGTGGCAACATTCAAGAACCTTCTTACCAATCCTCCTGATCACTGCCCCCACCACGACCTGGTAACAGTGCAAGTCTGTGACATGACACCATACCATCTAGGATGACGAAGACATGCCATTTGCTGGATTCAACCAATTGGGATCCATACAGCCACATCTGTTAAGTTCTCACATTCATTACTCAACAAAGATTACTAACATCAACACAAATCTTCTGATAACCACAATCAAAACAACACAGTAATGGTAGCACAAACTAAGACTATATATTGATGTTGTCTATGTGCCAGGCATTCTGGTAAATACTTTTTATTTTATTTGTCCTTCACATCAAGATCATAAGATGGGGACTGTCGTGTTTCTTTTTAAAATGACGAAACTAAGCCCTAAGCCCAAAGAGGTAATGCATTGTCCAAACTTAACAGCAGATTTGTCATTTAAATCCACGCCTTTTGAATTCTAAAGTGTAATTTTCCCTATCCTCTAGAATTTTCCCAGGAGTTGTGTGTGTGTGTGTGTGTGTGTGTACTTTTAGTTCATCATTCTGTAATTTCCTAGTAGTTCTTAATGTGTATACCATTAAATAGTTGTTATACCAATAGTTAATACATTTATATTATTATTGTTATCTATGTAATATATATAACAGTATTTTCTTTAAAAATAATCAAAATATATAAAGATAATCAAAAATGAATCAAAATATATAAAATACTAGATAGTATAGTTACTTCCTTTTTCAGACTAAAAGGTAATCAATTAAATTTTTATCTCTGCATAAATAGTTGGTCATCATGGAACTCCTCAAGTGCCAGCTGATGGTATTAATCCTCTCTATATTTCTTTCATTGCTTCAAACCAAGGAATCTAAAGTCATGGGGCTTCAGAGATAATAAAACAATTCTATGCCTTACATTATTCATTATTTCCCTAAGCTTATAGTGAAAATTGTCACATTGCTTCCTGCTAAACATTATTTTTTTTAGAAAATCCTCAAGCAGCAATAAATGTCTTGATATCCACGCACTAGATTCAGCTCAAATATTAAATACTTATCTTACATCTTTTCACTAGAAGTTTTTCAAGAATAGGCTCATTTGTAGACAGTTTTCTGTTCTCTATCCAACTTTATTTCCAAAATAGAGAAGAAGTATTCTGATGTAGTGGTGAACATTTACTTTTCTCTTAACACACATATTAGATTTGAAATGGACCCAGTTTGCATATAATATTGAATTCAAGATTAATTGAGCATCTGCTTCATTTGAGAAGTGATTCAGTATGCTTTTATAGTTCAAATTTTAATAGTGTATTTAATTTGCCCAGACAAGAGCTCAAATCCAAGGTTTTGTATGGAAATGATATAAATTTTAATTAAAGTTGTTACAAGTATAAAAGTCAGATAAAAGACTGAAAACAAAAGGTTTTTTTCTCATTATACATATCATCTCCAATATATATATTTAAGTGTGTCCTCAAACTTTTTGGACATTTTTTCTATAAAAACATTATCAAAATTATTCTAACTTGCACCATTAGCTGTAGATATAAAATGAATTAACAATAGTCCACTGGAAATAATTTCAACTGCTTTAGAATGTTTCTATTTTTTGAAAGAGATACATGGTCTGTATGGCAAGAACAAAATTAGACAATTTTTTATAATCAATAACACCCCTAATGAGATTCATAGCACCCAACTCTCTTTACCTCTCTCTAGCACTTACAAATGAAGCAACCCAAATGCTATCCAACTCTAGCACCTCAAGAAACCAGGTAAATAGAAAAATGTTACCACAGTTTGGGAGTAACAATTTCCCTGCTCTCAAAGCAATTCTTCTAACCCACAGTTCTAAAATATGATCCTTCTCTAAATGTAATTTCCTGGTTCTGGAGCCAATCTCCCAGATCCCAAGGCGCAAATTCTAGTCCTGCAATTCCAACTACTTTTTAGACATCACAAATTTTGTGAAGGGATATTAAAATATCCATTCAAAAAATCACAATGTTTTGCTTTCATTACCCTACCATTCTCTCTCTCTCTCTCTCTCTCTCTCTCTCTCTTTTTTTGTATATTTGACTTTCTTACTGTCTGCTCTTTCTGTCGGTAAAATGTTGACTACCTCCCATGTCCCAATATCTAGTTTCACACTAAAAATCTGATATTCATCTTTGTTTGTTTGTTTGAAATGGAGTCTATCTCTGTTGCTCAGGCTGGAGTGCAGTGCCGAGATATTGGCTCAATGCAACCTCCCCCTCCAGGATGCATCCTTAATTCCTCCCTCTTTGTAACCACCCCAGTGATCTGCCTATAATAAAACACCATGCCCTATCCATTCTAGGGATACCTAAACATCTATGAAAATTCTACTCAACTTTCATAATCATAAAAATGGCTTTAGAAAATGGTTCTTCCACTTCTGTGAAGCTATTTTCCCTTGAGTAAAGTTATTTCCATCAATCTTTACTGTTTTTTCTATTTCTAGTAATGACACTTCAGCTGGGTTTATCTTCACACTTTTGTCAAAGTATTCAACATAGAATGGAAATGAAAACATCCTACTGTTCTAATCAAGTTAATGATCTCTCATTTCCTAGGCTCAGTCCTTGCATATACAGTTCAGATGTCTACATTCTCTCTGACCAGCAGCCCTCTAACAGATCCTAAGTATGGGGTTCTGGGACTCTTTGTTTTTAAAGGCATTTGTGTTTATTTAACATGACAATAACTTTCTCCCTGACTAGACTGACACCAGAACTACTTTCCTTTGGTTTCCCTGTGACAATGTTTTCTAACCCTTATCTCATGTTATCCATCATCTTCTGAATCAACAGTGGCTTATGAAAACTTTGGGTCATCAATCTGGCCATATAGTTATAATTTATTTCTCCAAGTATGTGGTTATTATATTGCATTGACATCTTAGTCTTTCTTGGTTACAAACCTAGATCAATTATCCAACATTTGCTTTTCCTACAGTTCAAAAAATTGAGATACACACACACTCGCATATAAAGTTGCTTGAACATAAAATATATTATACTAAAAAAAATTGTTACTTATAGAAAGAAAATAGGTAAGAAATATCTTTGACTAACTCCTGGAAATTCATATATAGAATGAATATGAATCTCTTCCTCTGTCCCTGTCTCTTTCTTTCCTTCTCTCTCTCCTCTTCTCATTTCATTTTTTATCCTTCACTAGCAAGGAGGCTTTATATGCCACCTTTAAGTAAATAACGTTCCAGTAATCAAATTAGAGAGTTCTAATTAAGGGTATAGGATATTCTTTTTCAAAAGGTTGAAAATAATGTGTTCTTCTCACCTCTCTTAAATATATGTCTCTCATGTCATTGATAATGGCCCATTAGATTCTGATATTTTTTTAAATTGTTGTTGCAGAAAATTTCCTGCTCCAGTTAAGATGGAATATACTCATCTAGCTCATTTTGCTCATTGATTACTACCAAGCATATTGGGAAAAAAAGTAAAACATCTATCAGAGGACTCAGCAGTAAGTAGATAAGAGCTGGGTGAAAAATCACCCCCTTCTCACCAAATTACCATTTTAAATTTTGAGATGAAAACATTAAAAAAATTGGGGGACCTTAAATTAGACAAAATATTATTAAAGAAACCAAAGTAGACACTTTTCAAAAGAAGATATTTTTGCAGCCAACAAACGTATGAAAAAAATGCTCATTATCACTGGTCATTAGAGAAATGCAAATCAAAACCACATTGAGATACCATCTCATGCCAGTTAGAATGGTGATCATTAAAAAATCTGGAGACAACAGATGCTGGAGAGGATATGGAGAAATAGAAACAATTTTACACTGTTGGTGAGAGTGTAAATTAGTTCAACCATTTTGGAAGACAGTGTGGCTATTCCTCAAGGATCTAGAAATAGAAATACCATTTGACTCAGCAATCCCATTACTGGGATATACTCAAAGGATTTTAGATCACTCTACTGTAAAGACACGTGCGCACATGTTCATTGTGGCACTGTTTACAATAGCAAAGACCTGGAACCAGCCCAGATATCCATCAATGATAGACTGAATAAAGAAAATGTGGCACATATACTCCATGAAATACTATGCAGCCATAAAAAAGGATGAGTTCATGTCCTTTGCAGGACATGGATGAAGCTGGAAACCATCATTCTCATCAAACTGATACAAGAAGAGAAAACCAAACACAGCATGTTCTCACTTGTAAGTGGGTGTTGAACAGTAAGAACTCATGAACACAGGGAGGGTAACATCACACACCAGGGCATGGTGGGTGGGGGCTAGGGGAGGAATAGCAGTGGGTGGTGGGATTGGGGAAGGATAACATTAGAAGAAATACCTAATGTAGATGACAGGGCTATGGATGTAATAAACCACTACCATGGCACATGTATACCTATGTAACAAACCTGCACGATCTGCACATGTACCCCAGAACTTAGTATACATAAAAAAAATTTAATTAATTAAAAAAAAAACCAAAATCATGATTAATGAAAGTTAATTGAACTTCATAAAACTTTAAAATTTGTTTCGTGAAACTCTGTTGAAACATGAACAGATAAGCCACAAACTACAAAAAGAAGTTTCAAATCACATACCTAACAAAACACTTATATTTAGGAACATAAAGAGTAAACATATGAGAAAACAAACAAGAAAACAACCTCCCAACTTTAATAGGCAAAATATGTGAACAGGCATTGCACTACAAATAATATATTGGTAGCAAATATGTTCATAAAAAGATGTTCAACGTCAATGAATCATTAAGAAAATGCAAATTAAAACCAGAATGACATAAAAATACACACCTATTAGAATTGCTAAAATAAATTTAAATATAACAGAATGACACTACCAAGTGCTGTCAAGGATATAGAGTAATTGGAACTCATCAATTGATGGTGAGAATGTAAAATGGTTCAGTCATTCTGGAAAACGGTCTGGTATTGTCTTATTGAAAAGCATACACTGACCACAGGACTCAGCAACTCACTTCTAGGTGTTTACCCTGGAGAAATGTCCATTTGTATTCAAACAATAATTTGCATGTATATATTTAGGGAAGCATTATCCTGGTCACCAAAATATGAAAAACAAAAACAAAAAAACCCTGTTCTTCAAAGGGTCCAGACGGCAGCCACAATGCCCGACTCCACTCAGAGGGTTTCTGTGAGAGACAAGTTGCTTGTTAAAGAGGTTGCAGAACTTGAAGCTGATTTACCTTGTACATGTTAGTACCTTTTCTTGATCCTAACCAGCCTTATTGTTTTCGGCTGACTGTAACCAGAGGAGGGGTTACAGGTTGGAAAAGTTGTCATTTGAAACTGAAGTTCCCACACATACAACATGGCACCTCCCTAAGTGAAATGCCCAACCAGGATGTGGCACCTCAACATAACAGAGACAGGGAAAGTATGCCTGAGTTTTTTAAGAGAACGTTTGATTGACGGCACTGGTCGGGCTCCCACAAGAACATGAAAGGATATTGTTTGGGGATTAAATTCTTTCTTTACCTATCTTTTGCATTTTGATGACCCACTGAATGCTGCAGAACATCATCTGAGGACAACTTAGGCCTTCCGGATTTAAATGGACGTCTACATCAGTACACGATGATAAAAGGGGAAGATTGCAGGTCCATGGACTGTGTTCGAGTTTGTCTCTAAGGTAACAGCAAGAGGTCGCCCCCTTCTCTCTGGTCCTCACGCTCCTTTTGGATCTATTTTCCATCTCTGTAATTTTATCTTTTCCCAAATGTAATATAATTGGAATCAGATAATACGTAACATTTTAAAAACAGGTCTCTTTCACTTAGTGTATTGCATTTGAGATTGATTCAAGTGTTGTGTTTACGGACAGTTTCTTCCTTTTGCTGATCAGTAGTATTTCATTATACTACAGTGGTCTCCTTTTCCTTCTGTGGAGCTGCACGACAAAAATTTTGGGGGTTATGAAATTGTTCTGTATTTTGTTCTGTTTGTGGTGATGGTGACACAAATGTATACATACGTTTGAATTTACAGAATCATAAACCAAACAACAGTGATTTTACAATAAGTAAAACACAAACAGAACAAAATACAGAACAATTCCATAATTCTCAGAATTTCTGTTGTGCAGCTCCATAGCAAACACTGCTCCTGCTTATAACTGGGCTGTGATTTTACAGGAAATAATTTAAAATTATGTTTATATTTTGAGATACCATATGTAAATGTGTATGCATACATACATATACAAGTGGGTATATATATATATGTGTGTGTGTGTATTTATGTATATATATATGTCTGTATAATATGTATACATATTAATGTAGAGAGAATTTTTTGAAGAATTAGTAGTGCAACATGTTGACATCACTTATCCATTCATTATTTATTAATTTATCTATCCATGCCTTCACTCAGCAATATTTCCTGAGTGCCATCAATATTTATTTATATAGATGAATTAAATAATAAACGGTCCCACCTTCATCACAAATTGAGTTGCATTAAAACTTCTATTTCTCCTGTCACCCTTACTCCTCCTTAAGGATGAATGAAGATTTAAAGAATTTCACACGTAAAGAAAGAGGAATTCTGCTACTCATTGGGCCTATTTTCTATCAATGAGCTGAAGGGAAAAAAAAAAACCAAAAGGACATTTTTCCCTTCTTTTTTTCTTTCTCTCTCTCCTCTCATCCCCTCTCACGTCTCTTCTTTCTTTTGCCATTGGGTCCAGAGGCTTCCTGACTTTAATAAGACCTACGTAGTACAAAATGACACTAAAAGCCCCAAGCCTGAGGGACAAATATGTTTTACTCTGTGTTTTTCTTTAATATTTTCGTGTAATTTGTATCAGTAATTTATAAATTCAGTGTGATAAATTAATAAAGTTCAGACTTTGGAAAAGGAGAAACATTTTACTAAACTTGCTCTTTGGACTATATAGTACTAGATTATGTAGCCAATACCCTTTAAATGAATAAGATTTACTCTGCTATTATTTCCTATACACATATTATCATAAAATATTCTTCAGTGTGCAAGATTTAATAATTGAGGTGCTAAAGAAAACAAAAAAAAATGCTTAGGTCCTCTAGATGAATATCATTTAATCATATTTTCTTCCCCATTTATGAATTTTTATATTTCCCATTATCTAGTGTAGGATAAGACACAAAATACCTCTAGGTGAAGTTACCTTTATAATTAAGGATTGAATTTGCTTATTAGAAGGAGAGTCATGACATAAAAGAATCTTAAATTCAATACATAGTTTAGTCCCCTCTCGCACAGAGTGTAAAAGTAGATAGTCCAAAGACGGTATTGGTAATATTAATATACTCATGGAATCAGGATTCCCTAGCTTGCTTTTTCTTCAAGCCTGAATTCTATTTCCAATTTGACCTCATAGTCTAACATGGCTGGTCCAAAGCTTGCCATTATATTTATAGCTCAACCCAGAAGAAAAAGAAAAATAATAAGGGGGATAAGGCAATCAGTAATTGTCTTTTAAAGATAATGTTACAAAAATCTTCAACCAAACATATTTTGCCTCAGTATCCCTCATTGGAAGCTACTGATGTAGAAACAGCTATCTGAAAATGCAATCTGTATAAAAGTTATTGTTTATACTATGATTGAAAAGGGGAGACTAAATTTTGGAGTGATTTATATTTCCTGCCACATTTGTCATATAGTATTTCTTTCCATGTTTAGCCTTTCAAATATCAGGTATTTTTAGAGAAAGTAGGATTGCTATTACTGGCTAATTATCTAGGCATTGTAGATAAAATTATTTGAAACTGAAGATATCCAATGAACCCTGTTTATTTAATGGAGAAAATAAATTCATTTTACAATCAAAGTATAGACATATTTCATAGTAATTTTTGTCTTGTCTTCTATTCACACATACAAATCTTGCACCCTTTTATGGAAAGTTATAACAATGATATAATATGATATAATAAAACAACTTCTACCTATACAAAAATGATACCTTTTCCATTTCTGAGAATAGAATAAATATTATATTTCAAATAAAGATCAGGGATATTTCTCTTGATTTCATATATTTGTCAAGAGGAAATTTTATGCTAATTTTCATTTTAACTTCCCAGTTAAAAAGAAGGAAACTTGCAGTTGGTGATGCAGCTCAATTAGGTTGGAAAGATCAGAACTAAAAATTTGATAATGTGTCAGAACCAATAGTGAGATGGAGAAAAATCCCAGGTATTTATGTTTAGACATTCCCAGATTAGAATAGCTATTCACTCCAATGTCAGTAAGAAATTATATTCCAGGGAACATGTTATGTCAAAAATGGCAATGGTTGGGAAGCGGACCAACATTTTCCTGTCCGATTCCTTAGAGATCTAAACAATAAACAGCAAATTGTTCACATGACCTGTGACTATCTAATACAATTGACAACTAGCAGTATCCAGTAAAAATATGTTGCCTCATGATTCAGAATTTTCACTCTTTCCTTTTAAAATTTTCCATCCTCCTTCAATCACTTAGTTTATTTTAAACCATTAACCAAAATTGTATTTCAATAAAATGAGAGGCCTATTTTCAGCTCAGAAGGCCATCTTGGACTACTGTAATATCCCCTATTTTTTTTTTTCAAAATGTTATGATAAATCACCTTGAAATTTTTTTAAAAAAATCATTATACTTTTAGAATAACATGCATAGTTACTTGCGATTTAATCCCAAATAACTTACATGTAAGCCAAGTCCTCTTTTTGACATATTACCAGATTGTAACAAAATGCTGATTTGTCCATAAAACAGAAAAAAAAAATGGCTATTCAGAAAACTAGTGTTGTGAATTTATTTGCATTGTGCCTGGAATAATTGGCTTCAAGTAAAATCTCAAAATATATTAGTTTCTATTTTCCTACTAAATTAGGAAATGATAATGTAAGAGAACATTGTCCTCAATCTCTCTATGCCTTAACTTGTCCATTGCAAATAATGAAGATTCAATCATTCGTAAATCCATTTCACAAATATTTATTGAGCATCACTTATGTGCCTATAATGTGTACTAGGCATTATAAATGTTTTCATCTTAAAGAGAATGGGAAAATTAATAAATAATCTAATGAGGAAGGTTGGCCAGGTTTTAGTTTTGACTAGGCTGTGTCTTATCTGTTATTTTAAAATACAGGTGTCACTTCTCTGTTCAACTGTGCTGGTCCTGAAGTAGAAGGGTAAACTGAAAAAAATGCATTGGGTTGAGTTAAAACTAACACTCTATTTTTAGAATAACACTTAACATATCATTGAATTCCCATCTACTTCTTGGTCCAGTATATTAATTTGCAAATTTGTCCCTAGATTAGGAAATTTCATTAAGGTTTTTATTTCCTAGAGGTCATAATCCTTTCAGAAGCCTATGTTCATTTAACTATCAAAATGCATATTTATCACAAGGAACCAACACACATGGCGTTTCGTATATTGTCTCCATAATTTTTAATTTATTACAGTACAAAGGATTAACCTCTTCCCACACCTTCAGATACCCTGTCTTATTAGAACCAGACATTTGATACCAACAAGAAGGGTTTACTCCTGAGACTGCATTATTTATCCTTCCACTCATTTATGTGGAAAGCAATATTATCCTCACTGTGAATCTAAACCTCCTGTCATCACCAGGACTCTTCTGATAATCACGTCAGTGTACTTTGAAAGTATGCAAGGTGGTCTGCTTGTAAATTATGCAGACATCTATTTTTTTTCATTTTCTGTAGAGAGTTGATTTATGTTTAATACAAATATAAATCTTTCAAAGATACAACTCCATTTAGTCCAGAGCTGTATGGAATATTTACTGTCCCTTTAAAACCCTATTGTCTTTCCTCCAGGCATCAGAACTGAGCTGGGAGGTTAATAACCAGTGCTGACCAGTCAGCATGCAAAGAGTTTGGTCTCTGCCATAAGATTCATCAAACAGGAAGGCCATTCCAATGTATTGGTGTTCCAGAGAGAGAAAAATCATGTCTCCTCTTGCATGTCAACAGATTGTGTCAAGGAAGACAAAGTGTTTCTGAAGGCCACTCAGAGGGAAAAGCTGTAAAAATGTGAATGATTCTCTGCTATCTTCATAAAGGCAGGCTATAGTGTGAGACACACTGTGGTTGGAAAAAAAGACACCAGGTATTAGAGAAAGACAACACCAAAAAGAAAATGAATACAAGTTGGTCATGGTGGTCCAAGGGACATTTTGATCTACTAAAAGTCATAAGAGCTTCCAAGTGTCACGACTCATAATTTTATTTTAGAAGAAAAAACATGCCAACACTCAAGCAGGTGTCAGCCACAGCTCTGAGATCTGCCCAAACAAGGAAGTTACAGAATAGCTGGAAAGTGGGACAAATCAATCATTCAACTCATGAGGAGGAGGAGTTGCCATGGGAACTGTTCTCTCAATTCTCTTAAGAATAAGGACAAAGTCCCTGACATAGAATGGGACTAGGGATATCAGATAGCTTTTTGATTGATTGCCTTCCCAGACTTTATTTCATGAAATCTTTACCCCTGCCACCCTTCATTCATATAGTTCAGACAGTAGGATGCTGGGGGCTTTTATTAAAAGAGAATCCCAGTCCTACATCCTCAGTCAATTTAACTAGAGTTAGAAACCTAATACAAGCTGGCCCCGTCATATTGGCTATTTGGCAATTGGATCTGAGCGAGATTATTTTCTCTTTTCAGGAAACTGCATATCCAACATGTAAAATGGGGACTATGTGTGGGCATACATTATGCAGTATAAAACAAAAAATCAAAGAAAAGTCAGCTTATCTGGACAGTGAAGAATAAAATACTCATGCAGGATGCAAGGAGGGAGAGTAGAAAAGGGTTTCTCAACACATTGGAATCTCTTATTTTGGTTTGCTTTTTAACAAAAAAGCTTGGATTCCATGGAACATTATGGGGTTCTTATAATACATTTTACTTCATACTTTAAATCTGTACAATGAGTCTGACCTAATATACAAGGAAGAGAGATAGTGGAGAAACAGGGTAGCTCTTGTTTTGTGAGGTTTGTCAATCAAATTTAAGATTGTGCTTGCTATATGGCCAAGTAAATAATAAGACATCTGGCACCTAAATTGAGGCTGGCGATAAAGCACACTGATTCCAACGCATTTGTGCTTGGCCCACCTAATTCTGGACCTGGGACTTAATTAAAAGGTTTGAATATCTAAAAATCTTTTGATCTTCAGAACTAAGAAATGAAGACTCCCAATAAAGGCAAAACCCAGCAAAGCAAAGAGCTAAATGATTTAGTCCACATTGTTTTGTTATAAAGGAATACCTGAGGCTAGGTAATCTATTTATAAAAAAAGAGGTTTATTTGGCTTATGGTTCTGCAGGCTTTACAAGAAGCATGGCACGAGTATGTTCCTCTGGTGAGGGCTTCATGCTACTTTCATTCATGGTGAAAGGGGAAAGAGAGCTGATATGAGCAGAGATCACATGGTACGGGAGGAAGCAACAGTGAGAAGCGGGAGGAGGGAGGTTCCAGGGTCTTCAACAACCAGATCTTGAGGAAACTAATAGCATGAGAATTCACTCACCCTCAGCCCAGGGAGGGTATTAGGCTATTCCCCCTTGACCCAAACAGCTGCCATTAGGTCCCATCTACCACACTGGTGATCAAATTTCAACATGAACTTTGAAGGGGACAAATATCCCAACTTTAGCAGCAAGAAGGCTCATAAGACCATTTCTCAAAAGGGAGTAGTATGTAATTTGTATACAGATCTGTAATTATCTAATTATTCTATATATCAAAGGGGAGATAGCTACTATTTGATGAATTTATATAACTTGTTGGGGTCTTATAACTTACCATACAAGTCTCGTTTGTTTAATAATCCAATATACACTATCATCCTACTTATTGAGATAAGAAACAAGGTTCATGGTAGTGAGGCATCTATGATCAGATTTTGAGACACCTCTATGACTATACATTCCATATATATAAAACCCTTCCTCTACATTGTGCTATTTACCAATAGCTACCATTTATTAACATCTATATGCTGGCTAATACTTTGCCCAGCTAATAGCTATTTTATCTGCAGTATCTAATATTTTTTTCAACCTGAGGTCAAGGAGGTGTGTGTGAATGTGACAAAGCCAAATTTTAGACTGAGAAATACTTGGCATTAATGCACATAACATTAAACTACTTAGATTTTTAAATATTAAGCAAAGTTGTATATTTAGCCCTTTCCTAGATGCTAGTGGGAGAAAGCCTTTGATTTTTCATGATGCTTAATATGGATTTAAGAAATCCAGATATTGGAGAACCAAGTAATATGCAATTTCAAGATTTATAAACAGGAACTATAGAGTTCACTGTGGAATAATTGTCAGCTCTCTCAGAATGTATGGAAATAAAATATTTCTTAATAAGGTTAGGCTTCTCTACTGGATTTTCCTCATTTGCCCTAAAATGAAATGGGGGAATTGAACATTTTAGAAATTTGTATTGGTAGCTTTAGTTAGCAATTATTCAAGAGTAAAGCTTTTGGGTATGTGTGAGTTTGCTAGGGCTTCTTTAACAAAGTAACTACAAATTGGTGGATTAGACACCAGAAATATTTTGTTTCACAGCGCTAGAGGCTGGATATCCAAGGTCCACTTATCTACAGGATTGGTTCCCTCTGAGAACTGTGAAATAGAGAATCTGTCCCATGCCTTTCACCTAGCTTCTGGTGGTTTGCTGGAACTCTTTGACCTAGATGTGTCCCTCCATTCTCTGCCTGTATCTTATGTCATTCCTCGTGCGTGTGTGTGTGTGTGTGTGTGTGTGTGTGTGTGTGTGTGTATCTATGTTCAAATTTCCTCATTTTATATGACATCAGTCATATTGAATTGGGGAACTGCCTAATGACCTCACCTTAATGTGACTGATTAGATTTGCAATGATCCTATTTTCAAATAAGTTCACATTCTGAGGAAGTACCAATTAAGACATCAACATATGAATTTAGGGGAGGACAAAATTCAGCCCACAACAGGGCTTTCTCCACCCCCCCAGAGGGGTAGTCCTTTATCTCATCCGTCTATTTGGAACTTGATTTCATATTTGAAGTTGCCTTTCAGGTTTAGGGATACTAACTATGTACGAGCCAAATCTCATTAACCCCAGTTCATCCCTTCTCTATCCATTTCCAATCTTCTAGCTGTCTTCTGCTTTATCTCCTCTTCCTTGCCTCCAAGCCTCTGCCATCCTTTCAATGATGTCTTTGTAGTGAGATAGTTTTCTACTGGTTCATATATACTAAGAAAAGAAATTTTGCTGACGATATCACTTTCACCTGTTATGGATGATTAAATTTCTCTTATATTTTGACCGGGCAATAAATCCAGCATTATTTTCAGGCAATTGCAAAATTGTTCTGTTCACATCTTTTGTCAAAGAATAAGCCAATCAGTAAATTTTACTGGGAAGAGAGTCTGTCTCATAAATTTCTCTTACAAACATCATAAACAGTCATTCTAAGAAAAAAACAATTTTAATTCATTATTTTTATTCTATGTCACTCTTTTTGAAGAAGACATTTAAAGCTCTGCTCTGGCTGAATTCCACATGTAATAAAGAAATGTTTGGTACTGCTGACTCAGCACAGGACGTATGAATGCCTTTATTGTCTCTCTCTCTCTCTCTTTCTTTCTTTCTCTCTCTTGTCTTTCTTTCTCGCCTTCCTTTTTTCTTTCTTTCACTCTTTCCTTGCTTCTTTTTTCAATAAGTCATTAAGGGTGAAACATTTTGATTTTTTTTTTCGCTTTGTTTTTTCTAACAGTTGGAAGACCCAAACTACTTGCCATATACATGAAAATAAATAGGCTCTAGAAACTGGTAATGAGTGAGATCTAGTAAATTCATCTCAGTTTAGGGTCAGAGTAAAATCCCATTTACTCTCATAGACCCTAGCTTCTCATCTTTCCTTATACCTGACTTCCAGATTTGCCTAACTCTTTGTGTTCTGTATAATTCTTTGTGATCTAGAGATTAAAAGCATTTATTTATCTTTAGATTTCTGATTATTTCATTAAGTCTAAAATTATTTCCACTTTTCACTAGTCTCCCATAGCAATTCTTCAATTAAACCTTACACAAACACTATAGTGCTTTAGTGCTCAGGCAAGTGTTGCATAGATCTTTTAAAGAGGAAAATTGCATGCATTTAGGATTGTAAAAAATAAAGAGGATTATTCAGAAATAGAAAATTACCTTCATAACCATATATGATAATTAAGAATGCATTAGTTAAGTAGCTCTATTTTTGCCTAAGTGGAGCAAACATATTTCATTTTTATAACTCTATAACAATTTTAATATGCATTTTATCTGTTAGGTTTCAGTTTCTAGGAAAGAAATATCCTTAATTGTCTCTAGTATATAGCAAATGATATCTCAGTTTACTTTTGTCATCTGAAAAATAAAAATAATTTACTCCAAATCTCATATATAATTTTTTAGTAAATGTTCAAAGTGGAATCTATGTATATATTAAAGATGCCTTCATGTTGTCTTTATGGAGATTTATTATTATTTGGGCTGGTAAATGGTAGGATAATAGAAGAGAAAATATATTCAGCTTACTAAAAAACAACCCCTGTGAATTGTTGAATCTGTTAGAAACTTTTCTTGATAACCAAGCTTCCCTTTGTTCTATGTCTTTGAGCCAAAATTTAATTGAGTTTTTGAAGAGTCACCCTAATGTAAACTAGGGACTCAGGGTTATAATGCTCTGTCCATGTAGGTTCATTGATTTTAACAAATGCATCATTTTAGTGGGAGAGGTTGATAACGAAGAGACTGTGTTTGTTGAGTGGTGAGTAAGGATATACAGAGGGAAGTCTCTGTATCTTCTACTTATTTTTCTGTGAACCTGAAAGTGCTCTACAAAGTAAAGCCTATTAATACAATACATAAAGATTAATGAGATATTTTCCACTATTACTCAAATAAAATAATAAGATGTCATTGGGAAAAATTTATCTGAGTTTTGAATGAAAGAGTTGTGGTAGGTAAGAGTATTAATTTACAACCTCTAATTGATTGATATGACAACATGTATTAACTTTTTGAATATGCATTTTTAACAGTGCAGATTACTGAGGAAAATTTAAGAAAAAGCCTTCTTTCTTAAATAGCAGAAATAATATACTTTGAGGAAATATGAATTTAAAAAATGTTACAGTTTTTTAACAGAGAAAAATGTAGTGGGTAGGAACCAGAAATTTTTGTTTTCATATACTTAATGTTATCTATGAGAAAATCTAGGTTTACAGAAATCAAGCAAAAGTCTTCAGAAAATTGATGGCAGGACTATGACCAAAAGCTGAGATTTCTGACTCTTAAGCAGTTACTCATCCACGTGGCCTTTTCACACAATAGATCGCTTATAAAAATAAGTAGTACATTTAGTGGGACATAAATAAATAAATACGCTATTAAGCCAAGAGAGCTACTGAAATTGAAGAGACTCATATGATTTGATGTAATTGTCAATTTCAAGTCACATTGTGTGAATGAGGAAACTGAGACTATAGCAGTAGTTTAGCCATAGTCACTCAGGAAGTAATGACTGATCTAGAAAAAAGTTCTTCTGCTAATTGATCTACTTTGCCTCAAAGGATACAGAATGGATCCCTTCTATTAGAAAAAACAAAAAGATAACTGCCTTAGTCCTTTAACTGTACTAGAAAAAAAAAATACTATAGACTAGGTAGCTCATAAACAAGAGACTTTCATTTTTACACATTTCTCACGGTTGGAAAGTCTAAGATCAAACTACTGGTGGATTTGGTAGCTGGTGAGATTCCATTTTCTGGTTCATATGGTTCATAGATGGCCACCCATTTGCTGTGTCTTCTTCACATAGTAAAAGAAATGAGGAAGTTCTCTGGAGTCTCTTTTATAAGAACACTTACTCTGTTAATGAGACCTCATGATCTAATCATTACCCCAAAAAGCTTTACCTCCTAATACCATCACCTTGAGTTTAGGTTTTAACATATGTTTATGAGGAGGCACAAACACTCAGACCATAGCGTTCTACCCCTTGCCCTCCAAGAAGTAGTTAAGACTCTGCCGTCATAGTTTTAACTAGTTCCAGCATCAACTTTAAAGGCTAGTTCCAAAATCTCATATAAATATAATCTAAATCAGCTGTGTGAGACCCATGGCATAATTCATACTGAGGCAAATTTCTGTTCACTCATGAACTGTGAAATAAAACAAGTAAAGCACTTCCAAAATACAATGGTGAGAAAGGCATAAGACAGACATTCCCACTCTAAAAAGAAGAGATAAGAAAGAATAAATGGTTAACGTAGCCCAAGTAAGTCTGGAACTCACAGGTCAAGCAACATTAAATCTTAAGATGTGAGAATAATTTTTAACTCAATGTTCCACCTTCTGGAGATACTAGAGCAGGGATGAAGCCCTCAAGACTCTAGGAGGCCACCCCCACTGCTTTGCTGAGTGCAGTCCATGCCACGGCTCTCACAGGTTACAGTCACGTGCCTGTAGCTCTCCAAGACTGATGGTTCTATCAGTATAAGGCTGTAGAAATGGTCCTGCTCCCATAGCTCCCCAAAGCACTGTCCTGTTGGGAACTTTTTAGTAGCCCTACCGTTGTGGTGCCTCTCTGCCTGAGTTGCATAATAGAAGTTCTGAGTGGCTTTATCCTTTGAAATCTACATAGAGATGGTCACATTACAACAGCTTGTACATTCTGCAAGCTGTCAGAGATGGTACTGCACAGACACCACCGAGGTTTACCATCTGTGTCCTCTTAGAAACAGCTACCATGACCTGCTGGAGCTAAACTGTAAGCAACCAGAGAATGCTGTGCTCGAATATAGAGAGCATAGCCTTGAAGAGGCACCAGAAAATGAGCACTGAGGTTGTGGGGGTATACACAGCTCCTCCTTTGATACCATTCTGTCCCCAAGGACAAGACATTTTAGGTCTGTGATGGGAGGGACAGGCCTGATAATTCCTAAAATACTTTTGTGTCACATTTTCATTATTTGGAACAATAGGTTTTGACTGCTGTTTAGCAGGCTGAATAATTTTCTTATCAGATGGTTCCTTAGCTATACCATTTACATTCTATCCTAAACACACTTTCTCATTCTTTTTAATATGAATAGGCAGAGAAGTTTCCAATTTTTTAAGTTCTGCTACCCTTATGATTACAAAATCTGTCACTGAATTCTCTCTGCTTACATTTTACCATAAGCATTCAAGAGAAGCCAAGCTGCAACTTCAATACTTAGTTTAGAAATATTTTCAGCCAAATAGTCTTTTTCATAGCTCACAAGTTCTACTTTTCATAAAGCACTAAGTCACAATTCAGTTGTCTGCCACTTTCTAATAAATATCACTTTTTCTCCAGTTTCTGATAACATGTTCTTTATTTCTCCCTGATACCTCATTAGAGTGGTCTTACTCTGCATATTTCTACCAACCTTCTCTTCAGAACCACTTAGATATTCTCTAAGAAGATTGAGACTTTCTCTACAGCTATCTTCTTGTCTTGCTGGGCCTTACCAGAAGTATTGTTAACAGCCTGTTTATGAAAATATATAGTTTTTCTGGCATGAAAATTCAGTTCCAAAAATTCAATTCCAAAGCTGCTTCCATATTTTTAGATTTAATTGTTACAACAGCATCCCCACTTCTCAAAACCAATTTTCTGTTTAGTCTGTTTGGGCTGCTATATAACAGAATACCATAAAATAAACAACAGAAATGTACTTCTCATAATTCTGGATGCTGGTGTAGTCCAGGAGCAGAACAGATCAAGAGATAGGGTATCTGGAAAAGCCCATATTCTGGTTCATAGATGGTACACTCTAGTAGTATCCTCACATGATCAATGGCTGAGTCACCTCCCTTTGGCCTATTTTAAAAGGGCACAAATCCCATTAGTGAAGACTCTTCCCTTATTATCTAATCACCTTCTAAAAGGTCCCATTTTCTAATACTATCACCTTGGGGATTAGATGTCAACAAATGAATTTTAGAGGGACTCTAACATTCAGCTCCTAGCAAAATTTCTGCATATAAATAAATAAAATTGGATCCACAGAACTCCATAGACTCTATAATCTGACTTCTATGTTTGTTTTGTGTGTGTTTGTTTATTTTGTTTTATTTCTTTATTTTTTGTTGCTATTGGGTTGGCTTATGTTTATTTATTTTAAATTATAAAAAAAGTAAGAACAGTAAATTAACAATTCAGTGTCTTCCATATAATAGGGAAAAAAAATGTAAGAACACTAAATTAACAATTCAGTGCCTTCAATATAATAGGGTATATGCAGGATATTTTCATATACTGTTTTCATTAATTTCATAGCAACGATGATTAATTGGTTGCATTAGTTATAAATTATTTCGTCGCTTACTGAAGCTATAACTTATATAGGCTAAATACAGAGCCTGCAATTGCAACAGATACATAGCCTGAGAATTGAACAGTGATTTCTGAGTCATTAACTGAGGCTCTTTACTTACATGTTTAAGCATCTGGAAAATATTTCTTCAAGTATTTATTCTGTAGACATCTTAATAAATGCATAACAATTCCATGGTTTGACTGTATTTAAACTTCAGAATAAGTTTTGAAGATTTCTTAGGGTGTTAAATTGTTGACAGGCAAACACTATTAAAATCAGGAAGTCAGTTTCAAATGCAATTTCACAAACAAATTTAGTTCTTAAGAAAACCAAATCTATAAATACTTAAATTTGAAAGATGCCTTGTTATTCATAATGGAATATTGTGTAAGGTTTTACCTGCTCCATAGCTCAAATTCACATTAGCAGATCTTGTATAAGCTTGTTAAGAACATAATCATCCTAATCATTTCATTTCTCAGTAAGTTTCCAGATGCTTGGCTGTAACCATAGTTATAGTCTCAAAAGATGTATCTTATTTCTATAGAAATACAGACCATAAATCAAAAGAACTGATCTTTAATACTATATTTAGCATAATAACTAAACATGTTGCTCTTTCTTCAAAATGTATTGTGAATACTTTATTTATTTAGGCTTTAAAAAAGAAATGTTGAGTGTTCCTTGTGCCCCACCTTATGATAAGCAGTAATGATAGAAGAATAATGGAAGCATGGATGCTTTCTTCAGGGAATTTGAAAATTAAGTCAAGAGATAGAGAAAGCTGTAAAATATCAGAGATGAAAATAATATGTGCAATACACTGATAATAATTGCAACATCTCAAAGTATTTTTTGAGCTTGTACTCCATGTCAATTAGTGCTCTAAGTGTTCTATATGCCTTAACTCATTTATTCCACATTAAATTACTATGATAAACACTTCACGTAAATAATCATTTTTAATCCAAAAAAATACCACATCTTTACAGTTATTAATTACAATTATATTCATGGTTTTACACATGGAACTGAGTAATTTTAAGGGAGTTCAATAAAAGAGCTACCTATAAATTCTTGATGGGCTTAGAAATTTCAAACAACAATGAATAGGGCTGTACCTGGATTACCTACAGTAGAGAGCAGAACGTTTTGCCACTTACTTGTATAAAAAAGAAAAATATCTAACATTACTAATTATCCAAAAAATACAAATCAAGACTACAATAAGATAGCATCTTACTTTAGTCAAAATGGCTATTTCTAAAAAGTCAAAAAATAACAGATGCTGGCATGAATGCAGAGAACAGGGAACACTTACATACTATTGGTAGGCATGTGAATTAGTACAATCTCTATGGAAAACAGTGATGAGATTTCTCACAGAACTAAAAATACAATTAGCAATTGACTCAGCAATTCCAGTACTAAGTATCTATCCCCCCTTAAAAAAGTATTATATTAAAAATAATCTGAACTCATATGTTTATTCAAGTACCATTCACAATAGCAAAGTCATAGAATCAAGCTATGTGTCCATCGACAGGTGATTAAATAGAGAAAATGTAGTATATATACAGTATGAAATACTGTACAGCTATAAAAAAGAACAAAATTATGTCCTTTGCAACAACATGGATGGACCTGAAGGCCATTATCCTAAGTGAAATAACTCAGAAACAGAAAATCAAATACTGTTCCCACTTGTAAGTGGGAGATAAACAACAGGCACAAAGTGCATAAAGACAAAAACAGACACTGGGGTCTCCAAAATGGGGAAGGTTGGAAGGAGGATAAAGTTAAAAAAATTGCCTATTAATTGCAATGGTCACTACTTGGGTGAAGCACACACTAGAAGCCCAGACCCCACCATTATGCAATATGTCCATGTAACAAACCTACACATGTACCTTAAATCTAAAGTAAGTTTTTTTAGAAGGGAAAAAGGAGAGGAGCCAGTAAAGGGAATTTGGAGAGGTAGCTGGATGGATAGAAAAGTGGGTCAGTGAAGAACCACAAAACCCAGAAGGAAATAAGTGAGTTGAATAAATATTCCAATATCTCTCTCCTTCTGCCTAGGATCTACTGCTGGTGCCTACACTGACAGGAAGTCAGAAATCAAGAAATAATCACGATATACTTCAAGAGATGGGTTGGAAGTGAATATGGGGCAGCAACTGATACATGCCCAGCAGGGAGAAGAGAACACGTGCAGAGGAAGGTGAGGATTTGGGTCTAAAAATGCCACTAAGCTGCAAGATATGGAGCTGCTGAAGAATTCTATCCTCTATCACTTTTATATTACTTAATGGTACTTTCCTACTCATTTTATATGTTAAGGAAAATTGTTCATTCAAAGTTAGATGAATGAAAGTCATATACAACAAATATGGTAAAACATATGAGTGGAGAAATTTAACTTAGGGGAATATTGGAAAATTATTGTCAGTCAATGGCATGCACATCACTTCCATTTATTTACGAACATATATTGGTATTGCTCTAGACACTAAGTGGGAAAAAAACAGACAATTTCTTTCTTCAAAGGGCTCTAAGTCCAGATGAAAAAGATAAATAAATCAAGAATTACAATACACTATGGCAAATGCATTGCAAAAAGAAGAAAAAGAATGACAATATTTTGCAAATATTATGTCATTTAATCATCCTGACTTCCTAATAAAGGTGATGTTTTTACTGGTATTTTACAAGTAAATTAAATGACTCTTAAAGAAGTTAAGTAACTTATTCATAACCTGACTTATTAGTGTCACAATCATTCTGACTTCAAAGTCCATGGTCAAATTACTGTCATAAAAATACCTCCCTTTTACCGGGTGCAGTGATTCACGCCTGTAATCCCAGCATATTGGGAAGCCGAGGGGAGCAGGTCACCCTGAGGTCCCGAATTCAGCCAGCCTGGCCAACATGGAGAAACCCTATCTCTACTTCAAATACAAAAATTATCTGGGTATGGTGGCACATGCCTGTAATCCCAGCTACTCGGGAGGCTGAGGCAAGAGAATTGCTTGAACGTGGGAAGTGGAGGTTGCAATGAGCTGAGATTGTGCTTCTGTATTCCAGCCTCAGCAACAGAGCGAGACTCCATCTCAAAAATAATAATTAAAACTTCCCTTTGTGTCAGACAACAAAGGTAAATATTTTGCCAATAACCAGAAAGCTGAAATAAACTATGGTTGGGGATAGAGACAATGTTATAGTTCTTAAACAGGCTATAATGTTTTCCCCAAAATGCAGTTGATTGTGTTTTAATCCTATGGTCAGTTACTGACATTTTCTGAAAAACAGGTATGATATCCAATCTAATTCAGGTTTCACTACAGATATATATATATATGTTCCGTCCTGCTGAAATAGTTTCATAGCCCTATGCTCAGTCTTCATGTTAGAAGTTATTTATGTCCTTGTACATAATATATCATCCACTATGACAATATGAATATATGTAATCCTTAGCTCTTAGCTCTGTACACCCCAATCTTTCATCTACTAGCCTCTACTTCTTCTAAACAAAATAAAATTATGAACATAACTCTTTATAGAGATAATTTTCTCCCATCAAATATGCATGAGTACTTCATAGCTGAGTAATGTAGAAAATATTAAACCACATTATGAAATACAGTAAATAGAGCTTGAAAACTGTCAGTTTTTGATGTGCCTCTCTCTACTCAACCATGAGATCATATTAATGTTAATCTTGAAAGCTTTCTAAAATATAACAATAGGGAGCTGCTATGATGTCATTACTCTGGTAGAACCTATTTGACTTAATGCTATTTGGCTTTAGTTATAATTTTACAAATCATAAGTAACTTTACGGAGGAGAAAAATATTAGACAAAAAAAGGAAAAGAAAGAAAAAAGGAAATAAGGAAAGAAAGGGAAAAAAAAGAACGAGAAATAAAAAATCATATCCAGCACCTACTATGTGCCAGATGATACTACTGTTAGAATTATAAATTGGAAATCATTCAGAATAAAAGCAATGCTTCTATGATTTTTTGTTTTTTCTCCATTACCTAAATAACTAGTCCAGTTTTCTTTTCACCATGTCATATAGGTAAGCCCTCAGAAAGGAATAGATCGTCAAGGAGAATATAATGTTTGATGCTTTTCCTTGGAATATCTATCACCCTTTAGTATAGAATTTCTTATTGTATTTTGTATCATTGCTCTTATTTTCATATTTTATAATTTCATTTAGTATTCTGTCTTCTTTTCTGTACTAGACGTTCGATGTGAGTTTCTGTACCAAATAGCAATGATAGCTTTTAAGACTATTACAATTTGATGTCAAGCCCAGTGCTTTTACTAATTGGCTTTTTAAATTGTTATTTTATTTTAAATATTATTTTTATTCTTTATTGAAATTTGAAAGCTTTGCTTCTGAATTTAGTCACCAGTGATGGGAATAAAAAGACTTGAATAACTATACATCAGTAGTAACTAATTAATACCACCTACAATTTTAACACCAATTTCACATTGAATATATACCACCTGAACTTCTTGATTTATGTTTCTCTAATTTGTTAATGCTATGGTCTGAATGACTGTGTCCCATTCAAATGTATACTGAATTCTAATCACAAAATGTTGGTATTAGGAGATGGGACTTCTGGAAGTTGACTCTTAAAAGGGTGCTAATCCTATTCACAAGGGCAACCCTCAGGAAAGGGATTTGTGCCCTTATAAAAGAGGCATGAGGGAGTTTGGTTTTTTTTGCCAGGTAAGGACTCATAGAATGTATCATCTATGAAACAGGGAATCATCACCAGACACTAAATCTTCTGGCAACTTGATCTTCGCAGTTCTGGAGCTGGGAAGTCCAAGCTCAAATAATGAATTTTTGTGGCCAAATTCAAACAATGAATTTTGGTTGTCAATAAATTATCCAGTTTAAGTTATTTTGTTATACAGCCTAAAGGAATCAAGCAAATTACTGTTAATGATAGTTGAACAAATAATAAGTGATTGGCTTCTGAGCTCTTTGGGACAGTGTAACATAGTTGAAAGGATAGGTGAAAAAAAGATAGAAAGCTCTGTAGAAAAGTAAGCCTCAAAAGAAGCTAAAACAAGGAGGAGAAAAATGCATTTGAGAAACATTCATTGCTCAACCACCAATGGTAAATTACTTATAGACACTGAAAAATTTGATCAAAATTTTAGAATTTAAGTCAAATTCCATATAAATGAATTAATGACTTTTCTTATCAAAAGTTCCCTTTCCATAAGCACTTATGTTTCGGGAAGGGAATGGGAAATATAAGAATTCTCTGGGAAGGAATAAGAAACTAAAATCAAAAATTATATTATTTTAATGCAAGCAAAATCAAAATCAATCTGGATTTTGATTTTGTTTGCATTTTTGTTAAAAACTGTTGCATTTTTGCTAATATAAAATAAACAACAATAATAATAACACCTAAAGCTGTACTGCATTTATTTATTTATTGTGAGGTTTATAAAAACTAATTTTTATTCATTTGCCACTTCACCATACCCACAATTCTACTGAAGATATGAAAATAACTATAATTCAGGTCAAGCCATTAAATAATGCATTTTGTTATTGTTGTTTAGAGTTAAATACGTACACAAAACCAAGTGAATTAAAGACCTACAACATAACAGGATTATCATCAAATATTACTGGGTTCAAAGAAGAGCGATCATTGTATATTAACATAGGAAAATTCCTAGGGAAATTGCTGTTCTGTGTGCAGTTTCATAACAACTCTAAAACAACAGACACATATTGAGCATTACTTTATGTGGTAGACAGTGTTTCATATTCCCAGTTGTTAGATGACAATATTGAGTCATGGAGGGGTAAAATAAGTGGCTTGAGAAAAATAAGCTTAGAGTTACTTTACTTGGGGACAAAACAGTGACAAAATTAGTTATGGATGATGCCTTTAATGTACATATTGCATGCATAGCTATTTGCTATCATCTAGAGCAAAGACATCATGCTGGGAATACTGAGATATAAACTTAGATACATACAGATGCAGATTTTAAACAATAGCCAAATAACTAAAATTTAATATGGAATTGGTAATTTAGAACAATTAATAGAGACACATGAGTTGGAAGAGTTTAAGTGGTGACTGATTTTCCCCCAGGGAACCATCTAGTAAGCTGATTTTGTTAAGTATTTAATTTTAAAATGTGGCAATGAGAACTGAGAGGAAATCATAATTGAGACATACAGGTAGACTCAGAAAAATGTATTAATTAAAAATGTGGATAGAGGTATAAAAACATATGCAGAATAATGACCCTGAGACAAGAATGGGGAAAAAAAAACATTGGATAAACATGTATTATGGACTGAAAATTATGATTATTAATTAAATCATAATTTTTCTCATTTTGACTTCTCACAAGGACTCTGTAAAAGCTATTAGTATTTCTAATCAATAAATTAAAACTAATATGACTCAGAGAATAACCTGCACAAGTTTGCACAGCTGAGATGTGAAGAGTTTGATTTTCTCAAGGCTAGTCCTCTCTTAATCTCAAGTTAATTCCTATTCCCTTGGCATCCCTCCTGAGACACTGCAAGAGGATACTGGATTAATTAAAATCATAAGAATGTGCCCAAAGTGTCATGAGTAAGACAACAAAATGGGTTTTCTGGTGTACCCCCAACTAAAGAGAAAGTTTATCAGAGTAGAGAATATCCTCAGCATTCTCTGTAATTCACAGTTCATCAAATATGCCTTAATTACAACATAACGTGTTCTCATTGATTGACTAATCTTCATTTTATATTTTCTGCCCTTACTTCATCTTGTTCTTATTTCTAGAATACTATTTGAATAGTTTCCAGATTGGACCTGAAAACATTCTATGAGGGAAGTTCTGGCTAGACCATTCATCTTAATATTTCTTCCCCTTATGGAAATGCAGATTCTCTCTTGTGCAACAAACTAATTAAAGTCCCTTCCAGACACAATATACAAACGGCACATAAATATTTAACGGCCTGGTTTAGCATTTTTATTAGATTCTATGATACATCAAACTATACACTGTTTAAGAGCTGAATCTAAATCATACAATGTTTTCAAAAATCCCATCATGCATGATGTATTTCACCAATAAAAGTTAAAGAAAACATTTAGGCTGTACTGAGAATAAACTATTATACTTTATTTGTTTTATGATTTGAACTTGTGCATTCACCAATAACTCATTATGCTTTTATTAGTAGTAACTAGTAGTGGATGAGACAAACAGGATATAAGATTATGCAAGGATTATCCTACATAGTATAGCCAGTCCTGCCCTTTGCCCGTATTAGGCATTAGTTTGGAGATTATCTCTTCAAAAGCTTTATCTTGTATATCTCAACTAGCTCTAGCTATTGGATTTCCTATTGCCTATTTTCTCTTAAGATCCAGTTTTCCCTACATCTAATTTTGTCTTTTTCAGACTTCAAGTCTTTCAGATTTCCAGATATCTTCTGCTGGTACACACATCTACAAACCTACAACTTCTCAGCAATGTCTTACAACCACTGTAAGCACCTAATTTTTGCCATTGCCCTGGACTTATCATACCATTGACTCTGTACTTTCAGACCAGCCTCCAGTTCTATGAGCAGTCTTCAATCTACCCATGTGTTTGAAACCTTAGTCCGTTTTCTATTGTTTATAACAGAATACCTAAAATTGAATAATTTATAAAGGAGAGGATTTTATTTCTTACTTTGTGGAGATAGAAACGTTCAGAGTCGAGGAATCTCAATGGGTCAGAGCCTTCTTGCTGGTTGGGATGCTCTGCAGTGTTCTGAAGGACACGCGGTATCACACAGAAGGTGGCTGAGCATGCTAGCCTAGGTCTCTCTTTCTCTTCTTATAAAGTCACCAGTACCTCTCCTATAGTAACAACATGGATCTACTAAGTCACTAATCCATTAATCCATCAATGAGGGCAGAACTCTCATCTGATCCTCTGTTAAAAGCCTCACCTCTCAATACTGCCCGATTAGAGGTTAAATTTCAACATGAGTTTTAGATGGGACAAATATTTGTACTATGGCATTTTACTCCCACCTCCCCCTGAAACTCATGCCTTTCTCACATATAAAAACATACTTTCTAGTCTCTTAGCACCAAAGCTGTAACTCCTTCCAACACCAACCCAAAAGTCCAAATTTCAAGAGAGTAGACACTGGATCTTAAGATGCCAGACTAATCTCCTTTAATTCAATGTTATGAAGTATCCTCTGCACACTGGTGGGCGCATTGGGCCTTCAAGGCCTCTGACAACCCCACTACTATGGTTTTGCTGGAATCAGAACCCCCAGCTCTTCTAGTTGTTGGAAGCTTTACAGCTCTGGGTCTCAGTGGCAGTCCTGGGCGGGGACTCTCTGTTGCAGCTCCAATCCCACATTTCTACTCAACACTGCTGTAGTGAAGGCTGTCTGTGGTAGCTCTACCCTGGTGACAAGTATCTGCCTGGGCCCCTCAGGTTGTTGACAACATCTCTTGAAATCTGAGTAGAAGCTGTCAGACCTCCACAGCTCTTGCTTTCGGTAAGCCTGCAAGTTAGTATCACATGAAGTCTTCAAGGCTTATAGCTCATACCTCTCTAAATGGCAGGCCAAGGCACACCTGGGGACACATTAGCCACAGCTGCTGTGGCCCAGGAGCACCACATTGAAATTGAAGGAGAAGAGACCTGAGGGGTCCTGGGAGCCAGTGGAGGGAGCCCCAGGTCTATCTCCTAAACCCATTTGCCCTCCCAGGCGTCTGGACCTGTGATGGTAGGGGACACCTAGAAAAGCTCTGAACTGACTTTTTTTCCATTCTCTGGATGACCCCTTTCTTTCCATACTAATCTCTTTGGCAAGAGGTATCTGGGCTACACCTTTGGTTTCCTCTCTTGAACGCTTTTTGCTATTTACATGGTCAGGCTGAAAGTTTCCCAAATCTCTCTGCTCTGCTTCCCTTGTAGTTGTAAATTATGTAAATTATTTGAATTGTTCCTTTGTTTCCAAATCTCATCATAAAAGGTAAAACAAAACCATGAAGCTTCTTCTATATTTTACTTAGAAATTTCTTTTGTCAAATACCCACATTCATCACTCTCAGTTTTGTCTTCCACAAAGCCCTCAAGCATAAGCACCATTCATTCAGCCCACTTCTTTGTGAGTTTATAATAAAGAAGACCTTTACGTCAGTTTCTAGTACCTTGTCCTCCAGTTCCATCTGAAACCTTGTCAGAATTACCTTTACTGTCCATATTTATGTCAGCATTCTGATCAGGACCCCTAAATCAGTCTCTAAGGAGTTGCCAACATTCCTTAGTCTTCTTGTATTCTAAGCCCTCACTCGAATCTAAGTATGTTTTCCTAGCCTGCTCCTCCCAGTTCTTCCAGTTTCTGCCCATTACCCAGCTGCTTGCCCTTTTCAGGTATTCGAGAGCAATACTCCAGTGCTCAGGGCTCATTTTCTGTTAGTCTGTTTTTGTTGCTTATCACAGAGTACCCAGAACTGGGTTATTTATAAAGACAATAAATTTATTTACTTCTTTTTTTTGGGGTGGGGGGCGGATAGAGTCTCGCTCTGTCCTCCAGGCTGGAGTTCAATGGTGTGATCTTGGCTCACTGCAACCTCCCTCTGCCTCCCGGGTTCAAGCGATTTTCCTGCCTCAGCCTTGTGAGTAGCTGGGATTATGGGCGCGTGCCACCACACCTGACTCATTTTTGTATTTTTAGTAGAGATAGGGTTTCACCATGTTGGTCAGTCTTGTCTCAAACTCCTGACTGTATGATCCGCTTGCCTTGGCCTCCCAAAGTGCTGGGACTACAGGCATCAGTCACCGTACCCAGCAAATTAATTTCTTACAATCGTAAAGGCTGAGAAGTCCAAGTTGAGGGGTCACATCTGGTGAGAGACTTCTTGCTGGTAAGGATTCCGCACAGGGTACAGGATATCACATGATGAGGTAGCTGGACATACCTATGTGCCAGCTCAGGTCTCTCTTCCTCTTCTTATAAAGCCACTGGCTCCCTCTCCAAGGATACTCCATTAATCCAAGAATAAATAAATTCAATTATGAGAGCCCTCATGATCCATTCCCCCTCTTATAAGCTGTAAATCTCAATGCCACCACATTGGAGGTTAAGTTTCAACATGAGGTTTTTTTGTTTAGTTTTGAGACAGAGTCTCACTTTGTCACCTAGGCTGGAGTGCAATGGCACAGTCTCAGTTTACTGTTACTTTTGCCCCAAGGGTTCAAGCAATTTTCCTGCCTCAGCCTCCTGAGTAGCTGGGACTACAGGCATGTACCATCAAGCCCAGATATTTCTTGAAGTTTTAGTAAAGACAGGGTTTCACCATATTAAGGAGAATGGTCTCAAACTCCTGACCTCAAATGATCCTCCCTCCTTGGCATCCCAAAGTGTTGGGATTACAGTCATGAGCCACCAGGCCCAGCCAAAATTTCAACATGCCTTTTAAAGGGAACAAACATTCAAATCATAGCAAAACCTTTGTCAAGTATAGATGTGGCCCAGACATAATTTATATGAAATGTATTAACAGTGAGGTTGAATCAAAACAAGCCACTTTTAAATTATACCCAAAGGATTATAAATCATTCTATTACAGAGACACATGCACTTATGTGTTTACTGCAGCACTGTTCACAATAGCAAAGACTTGGAACCAACCCAAATGCCCATCAATGATAGACTGGATAAAGAAAATGTGACACATATACACCATGAAATACTATGCAGCCATAAAAAAGGATGAGTTCATGTCCTTTGCAGAGACATGGATGAAACTGGAAACCATCATTCTCAGCAAACCGACACAAGAACAGAAAACCAAACACAGCATGTTCTCACTCATATGTGGGTGTTGAAAAATGAGAACACACGGACCCAGGGAGGGAAACATCACACACTGGGGCATGGGGGGTAGGGGCTAGGGGAGGAATAGCAGGGGGTGGGAGAATTGGGGAGGGTTAGCATTAGGAGAAATACTTAATGTAGATGATGGGGCTATGGATGCAGTAAACCACCACATGGCACATGTATACCTATGTGACAAACCTGCATGATCTGCACATGTACCCCAGAACTTAAAGTATAATTTAAAAAATGCTTCACATTTGATATTCTTGTAGCTGAAATTATAATCTTCAATGTTAATACAACTGTGTTGATAATTGGTTATTAAAATGGTAAATGAATGTAATAGTATGTGGTATTAAGTAATTATTAATCTCAAGGTTATCTGCATATATAAAAGTACATGTGACAATTTTAGCACTATCCAATAGCCTAATAGCAAGTGGAGAAGAACTGGAAAAACTTACTACTAGTGTAATGACCTTTAGAATACAGTTTTCTAAAAGGAGGAAAAACAAAGTTACTAAGAGTGTAATGACCTTTAGAATATAGTTTTCTAAAGGAGGAAAAATAAAGTTACTAAGAGCGTAATGACCTTTAGAATACAGTTTTCCAAAAAGAGGATAAATAAATACTCAGGTCCAACACTAACATTTCTAATGTTACTGTTCTAATTGCATTTCTGTTACTAGAGTTGAAAACTTGTCAGGAAGGGGGCATGAGAAGAGGTGATTTCAGATATCTTCAGCATTACACAAGAACAAACCACTAAGCCTTTGAGAGTATAAATGGTACAACTCAGACCATGGGTGGGTAACAGGAAGACTGAATTTTTAATGTTATGAGAACATGTTTCTTTTTGCTATTTTTTGTTTTCTCTGTTTTTTATTGTTTATTTCTGTTCTTGCCATTTATTTCCTTCCTTCTACTTACTTTAGATTTAATTTGCTCATTTATTTCTAGCTTCATAAAGTAGAAAATTAGATCATTGATTTTAAACATTTCTCCTTTTCTACTGTGAGCATTTGAAGCTCTAAATTTCCCTCTAATCACTTACTATTTAGCTACACAAATCATAATGTATCCTAGTTTCATTACCATTCTATCCAAGATAGTTCCTAATTTCTCATTCTTTCTTCTTTGACCCATGATTTATTTAGAAATGTGCCCTTTGCAAATATCTGTTATTATAGATTTCTAGTCAAAGTCAATTTTGATCAGAGAGCATATTCCTAAAATTGTAACATCTCAGAATTTGCTGAGACTTGCTATGTAGCCCAACATAAGGACTATTTGGTTATTATCACATTATGTTTAAAAAATGTACATGCTGTATTACTTCAGTGAAATATTGAGTAGGTAAAATGGTTGACACTGTTTATCTTTACTGATATTTTATGTCTAGTTGAGCTACAGTTTGATTATTTGTATCTTCTCCAAATTCATTTTGAAACTTAATCCCTAGTGCAACAAGAATAAGAGTCAAGACCTTTCACTAAAGGTGATTAGGCTATAAGAGCTACCCCATCATGAATGAGGTTAGTGCTTTATAAAAGGACTGGAGAGGCCAGGTGCAGTGACTCACGCCTGTAATCCCAGCACTTTGCAAGGCTGAGGTGGGCAGATCACAAGGTCAAGACATCGAGACCATCCTGGCCAACATGGTGAAATCCTGTCTCTACTAAAATTACAAAAATTAGCTGGTCATGATGGCGCACACCTGTAGTTCCAGCTACTCAGGAGGTTGAGGCAGGAGAATCACTTGAATCTGGGAGGCAGGGGTTGCAGTGAGCTGAGATCACACCACTGCAATCCAGCCTGGCAACAGAGTAAGACTTCATCTCAAAATATACCAAAAGGATTATAAATGGTTCTATTATAAAGACACATGCCCATCTCTGTTCATTGTGGCCGTTTACAATAGCAAAGACTTGGAACCAACCCAAATGCCCATCAGTGATATACTGGCTAAAGAAAATGTGACACATATACAACCATGAAATACTATGCAGCCATAAAAAAGGAAGAGTTCATGTCCTTTGCAGGGACATGGACGAATCTGGAAACCCTCATTCTCAGCAAACTGACACAAGAACAGAAAACCAAGCACCACATGTTCTCACTCATAAGTGTGGGTTGAACAATGAGTACACATGGACACAGGGAGGGGAACATCACACACTGGGGTCTGTTGGGGGGTCAGGGGCTAGGGGATGGATAACATTAGGAGAAATACCTAATGTAGGGATTGGGGGGTGGAGGCAATAAGCCACCATGGCACATGTATACCTGTGTAACAATCCTGCAAGATCTGCAAATGTACCCCAGAACTTAAAGTATAATTATATATATATATAGTAATATATATAAATGTAATATACATCTATATATATAAATTTTTTAAAAAACAATTTAAAGGTAGGTAAACAAATGAAAAAAGAAGACTGGAGAGAACTAGCTAGGGTCTTTGTCCTTCCATCTCTTCTGCCATGTGAGCTCACAGCAAGACGTATTATCTTGGACATGAAGTGCAGCCCTTACGAGGTATGGAACCTGCAAGAATCTTAACCTTGGACTTCCTAGCCACTAGAACTCTGAGAAAATACATTTCTGTTCTTTATAAATTACCCAGTCTTAGGTAATTTACTATAACAGCAGACACTAAGATCATTTGTTCCACCAGTTATGGAGAAAGGAATGTTTACATCTCCATGTTTGACTATGGACTTATCTATTGAAACATTTAGTCCTGTTAGCTTTCCCTTCAGATGTTGTTTGGTTATTCTGCATCTACACGTTGATAACTATTTGGTTTTCCTAGTAAATTTAAGGATGACCTTTAATTTGATCTATAAAAAATATCTCTCATTATCTCAGGGTATATGCATTGTCTTGAAATCTACTTTCTCTGAAATTAATACAGCTGTCCAGTTTGTGTGTGTCTAATGCTAATTGTCTGCAATAAGCTCTATATATGGCAATGGGACATATGTATATATATATATCTATATATATACGCATGTACATATAGCAATTGGACATATGCATATATATACACACATATATACATATATGTATATGTATATATGTGTGTGTGTATGTGTATACATATGCATACATATATACACACACGTACATATAGCAATTGGACATATGCATATATACACACACATATACATATATGTATATATGTGTGTGTGTATACATATATATGTGTATACATATGTGTGTATATATATGTGTATACATATATAAGTATATATATACTTATACATGTATATATGTGTACATATATATAAATGAGGAAGATTTATTTATATATATTTATTATATATATAAATGAGGAAGATTTATTTATATATATACACATATATGTATACATATACACATTTATATATATACATATATGTAAATAAATCTTCCTCATTCCTTTACTTCTTTAACTTTTTTTTTTTTGACTGAGTTTTGCTCTTGTTGCCCAGGTGGGAGTGTAATGGTGTAATGGCATGATCTCCAGCTCACTGCAACCTCTGCCTCCTGGATTCAAGTGATACTTCTGACTAGGCTCCCAAGTAGCTGGGATTACAGGCATGCACCACCACTCCTGGCTAATTGTTTTTTGTATTTTTAGTAGAGAAGCGGTTTTACCATGTTGGCCAGGCTGGTCTCGAACTCCTGACCTCAGGTGGTCCACCCATCTCAGCCTCCCAAAGTGCTGGCATTACAGATGTAAGCCACTGCACCAGGCTATTTTATTTCAGCTTTTATATACAGGGGATACATGTGCAGATTTGTCACATGGGAATAGGCTTTTGTCATTTTAAGCTCCCAAATGTGTGGTAATTTGTTACTGCTTGAGAAACTAATACATGTGTCTTATCTAATTATAGAAATCTTATTTTATTATAATTATAGAAATCTTCCCATTTCTATAATTTTATCATAATAAAAATAATATATACAAGAACGTACATAGCATGTAACGTTTTGGGATTGGCTGTTCCTACTCATCATCATGCCCTTAAGATCCGTCCAATTTGTTGCATGTAACTAATGTATTTACTCTGGCATGCACTTACCAGAGTTTGTTTAAACATTCACTTGTTGATGGACATTTGGATTGTTTCCCATTCTGTCAATTAAAAAAAACCTACATGTACAGTCCCGCCTGGGTATTTGTGTGAACTGAAATCTTAATTTCTCTAGGATACATACCTAAAAGTGAAATCAATGTGTTGTAAAGTAAATGTTTGTTTAGCTTTTTAAGATAATGCAAATTTGATAGAGGTTTGTATCTATCTATCAATGGTGGTGAGGATACAGAGATATCACATTTCTCATACATTACTGGGAAAAATGTAAAATGGTAGAATGCATGTAAAAATGTAAAATGGGGCTGAGCACAGTGGCTCACACCTGTAATACCAGCACTTTGAGAGGCCGAGGCATGGGGATCATCTGAGGTCAGGAGTTCGAGGCAAGCCTGGCCAATATGCTGAAACCCCAAACCCCCCATCTCCACTAAAAATACAAAAATAGCTGGGTGTGGTGGAGTGCACCTGTAATCCCAGCTACTTGAGAGGCTGAGACAGGAGAGTCATTAGAACGCAAGGGGCGGAGGTTGCAGTGAGCTGAGATCGCTCCACTGCACGTCAGCATGGGTGATAGAGCGAGACTCTGTCTCAATAAATAAATAAATAAAAAGTAACATAGTACAGTCCATTTTACATTTTTCCAAGCAATGTGTGAGAAACATGGTATGTCTGTAACCTCACCACCATTTGGTGTTCACAATATTTTACCTGTATTTTGGCATTACTGATAGATAGTTTGCAGTAATATATCATTGTGGTTTTAATTTGAATTTTCCTAAATCAGTAAAAATTGTGGAACATAATTTCAATGATTGCTTGCCATTTTCATATTTGGTGAACTGTCTAGCAAATCATTGGCCTATTTTTCAAAAGGGTTTGTTTGGTTTCTTATTGGTGAGTGTAAAGGGTTCTTTATGCATTCTGGAAACAAGTCTTTTGTTAGAAACATGGTTTACAGCTACTTTCCTCCAGTTAGCTGCTCGTTTCTTTATCGTCTTAACAGGATCTTTCACCTAGCAAAGGTGAATTTTACTAAGTTCAATTAATCCTTTTGTTTTGCAGGCAATCACTGTTTTAATGGCATGTTTTAAAAGGGTTAGCCTAGGCCAAGATAATGAATATTTGCCTCCTATGATCTTTTCTAACTACTCGTTAATGTTATGTTTTAGATTTAAATTAATGATCCAGGCCAGGCACGGTGGCATATGCATGTACACCTAAGATTTTGGGAGGCTGAGGCAGGAGATTGCTTGAGCTCAGGAGTTCGAGACCAGCCTGAGCAACATGACAAAACCCTCTGTCTACAAAAAATACAAAAAATTAGCTGAGCGTGGTGGCACACACCTATGGTCCCAGCTACTGGGGGCTGAAGTGGAAGGATCGCTTGAGCCCAGAAGATCAAGGCTGCAGTGAGCCGAGATTGTGTCACTGCACTGACAAAGTGAGACTATGTCTCAGAAAAATAAATAAAAATAAAATATAAAATAAATTTATGGTTCATTTTAGATTAACCTGTGTAATATGTAAGGTTTTAAAGTTTACTTTTTGTCTACTGATATCCAATTGTCCCTACACTATTATTTATTAAAAATATATAAATTATTTCTAAAATTTTTCTTTGTCTTGGTTTTCATCATTTGGCTGTAATATGTCTAAATGTAGTTTTCTTATATTTATCCTGTTTGGTGTGCCCTGAGCTCTTTTGATTTTTAAGTTTATGGGGTTCTTTTTTACCAAATTTAAGAAATGCAGTGCCTTTATTCCTTCTAATCTTTTGCCTGTCACATTGTCTTTTTCCTCTAACACAGGCACAATTCAGGTGCTATGCAAGGATATGAGCAGTACTTATCTTCAGATTTTTGACTCCCACATCTGTGGATTCATACTTGATAAGGTTATTATTTAATTGTTACATTATTATTTAACAATATAGTTTTTCCTGCTAATTTTCCAGTTTCTCTGGCAGCTCCAAACTTAGAGATATAAGTCTGAAATCCAGAATTGCTGTGATTTTTCTGATTGAGTTCTAGGCATCCAGAACAATTTGGACTACACTCAGGTAAGAAGCATGTAAGGGAAATTATCAGACAGTGCATTTTCTGGTTTTCTAACTTTGACAAACCTCCGGTCTCTTACTTTTTTTTTTTTTTTCATTATCCAGTGTTTTAAAAGAATTTGTGTGTGTGTGTGTGTGTGTGTGTGTGTGTGTGTGTGTGTGTGTGTGTTTCTACAAGATGAATAGTTTGCTACAAACTATTTTGACATCGTTTGAAAAACAGTTCTAAGGATGTGCGGTTCTAATGTAAGAAAGATGGTTTTGGAGAGTTTTAAGAAAGGGTATGATATGACTGAATTAATGTGAGAAGACTATCTGGTTGGGTGGAAGATTAGACAGGAAGAATCAGCTGAAGAAAGCCAGAGCAGAGATTGTGATGACTTGAATATTGCCTAGACCAGTGGATCCAGAAAACAATTTTGGTTACATTTTTCACTCCTGGACTTTGGGTCATTTTCTCAACCAACTGTAAAATGAAGCAGTGATACCTAAGAAGCCACTAGTTTGTTTTAGAGATTAAATTAAATATGTACCATCTTAGCCATTTCCTGGCACATAATAATGCTCTACAGTACTTTAAAATTTGTTATGAGTGTATTATATTCCAAATACTGAACTTTGCATTTATAACTACCCCTGTGTGCATGGGTTTAGACATGGAGATACAAACTTATCAAAGTATCAAATCGTACATAAATATTCTAATGAAATAATTGATATTTAGTGATTTATGGTTACATAAGAGCATATAATGTGACTTAATTTTATATTTTAAATTTATAAAATGTAAAATTAATTCTAATTATCACTAATAATAGTTATAACCAATAGTAATAAAAGAGTGTTCAGTTGGCTGATCTGTGACAAATATTAATGATAATAAGAAGGGTGACTTCCAGATGTTAGGTTTTGAAGGAAAGGCAAAGGTTAAAAAATTTCTGAGAGCAGGAGAGAGAGTTGGTGGCTCTATGGCAACTCAGTTTATTGCAAAACCCTGCAGAGATGGTGGACCAGCTTAATACCAGAGCCCGCTGCCGCTTATAGACTGGGGTAACTCATAGGCCTGGGTGGAAGGAGTCTGGGTGGTATGGCTTGCTGCCTGGAAGGATAGTGGTAAGATGTCCCTATGATCAGGTGGTTTGGCCCTTTTTCCAGTAGGATATGATAGGATGTTCCTTGGACCTTTGCCCAACAGGATATGACAGTGATGTTCCTTCAGCTGGGACTTCGCCCACCAGGGTATAATAAGGCTGTTCCTGGCTGGGTGCGGCGGCTTTTGCCTGTACTCCCAGCACTTTGGGAGGCAGAGGCAGATGGACCACACGAAGTCAGCAGTTTGAGACCAGTCTTGCCAACATAGTTAAACCCCATATCTACTAAAAATACAAAGAAATTAGCTGGACTTGGTGGCAGGCACCTGTAATCTCGCAACTCGGGAGGCTGAGGCAGAAGAGTTGCTTGAACCTGGGAGGTCGAGGTTGCAGTGAGCCAAGACGGCGCCATTGCACCCCAGCCTGGGTGACAAGAGCAAAATTCCCTCTCAAAAAATAATAATAAAATAAAATTTAAAAATGATGTTCCTCTGCCTTGTGGTCAGGTTTTTAGGCGGGATGTTTCTCGCAGCCCTAAACCCTGTGGGATATTTCACTCTGACCAGGGTCTGTGAAATGGTGGGGGGGCTTACAAAATGGTGCAGTTTGGACTAACACCTGAGAAAGTGAGGAGTAAGATAAGCTCTAAATAAAATTAAGCTAATTTATTTAGGTGAAAAGTGGAGTTAAGATTTTTTTCAGAAAAACAGTATGTGAGAAGGCACCCTGAAAAGGATAGCATGGAACAGGTGTACAAATGGGAAAAACCAAACAGTGTGTCTGAAGCAGAGTAAGAGAGTGATCAAACTGCAGCTGTCGCTGGAAAAATATGGAAGAGTCTGACTATTTGGGGCTTTGCGTACCATGGAATAGTTTGGCTTTCATCTTTAGAGTATAGAGAAACTCTTGGTGTGTTTTAGGAGAAAAACACAAGTCAACTCCAATGTAGAGAACACATTGGAAAGAGACACCATTGGATGAGGCAAGTCTCCAGGAGAGTAGGAAGACGATGATGATGATGATAGCCATGTGGTAGTGCTGCTGCTGCTTCTGGTTGTATTTTCTTACAGGAGATTTAGAAAGAATAAATACTAGAAAGAAGATTACCTAGTTGTTGTGTATCTGAGAGAGACACAACTTCTGCATGTCTGCTCCTCTGTAGTAGAAAAAATAGGCAAAGAAACAAGACAAAATTAGTCTATTTCATACTTCATTAGTGCCAATAGTAGCTGGCTTTTCCTAAGCATTTACTGATCCTTACAGGTAAGCAAGAGTTGCTTGGAATTAATTGTTAGGGTTTCAGTGGCACTTGAAAGGTCTGAACTTAAATACTAAAAGGGGGTTGGAATACAATTTTATTTTAACATAACATTATCTCAACAATTACTTTGTGATAACATAATGCAGATTAAATAGAATGTTTTCTCTCCACTCAGTCAGACTGAAGTTCTATGTATCAATAAAGAGACAGAGTAATTGTACAGAGATAATGATTTTAGCAGTCCCCAGATGCATCTGGGAAACTATTAAGAACCAAAGAGGAGGCTAATGAAAAGATCTCCTGTGGTTATAGAAATTACATGCTTTGGTCTTTCTCTCCAGATATATTCTTTGTTAGTTTTTTTCTGAAAGATCTATCCAAGGCATATTTATTAAACTGCCTCCATTTCCCCAATGTGCTTTCTCTTTGAAAGCCAAGAATAAAATGATCCAAAGAAACACATAATTGATTTTCTTCATCATTTCTTTAATAGTGTGCATATTAGTAAAGGACTGGACTAGCCCTCTAATCTCTTCTATCTTTACACACACACACACACACATACACACACACACACACATTCCACTCACAAAAAATACAATATCAAGATATTATGAAACCCACAATTTCCACAATGAGTATGTTTCTGGATGTCTCTGAAGTATTTCATTGACTATACTAATTTTTCTTTAGGAGTATTTGTATGGAAGCTGATTGATGCTTCCTGACACGTGTCAACTCCACCTAAATGGAAAACGTGGCATTATTATATGGAAGAATAGATAGCACAATTAGAGTAATCACCATTTCAAGCAGAAGCACCTTGTCTTTGTAGAAAAATATTGAACAGTTCCAACTATATGAAATTCCATTAATGCAATCCTATTAAAAATGTCGAAAGAACTGATGTGAACCAAAGAAAGCTCAATTAACAGAGCTGAGTGGTCTCCTGTTCTCAGTCCTCTTGAGTACTCTTGGGAAAATCAATGGTCAAAATGAACTATGTGGAGACTAGAGAAGCATCTATTTTTGTTCCTGATACCCTCAACTAAAAAAATACGTGAAATGTGTGCATGTTGGAGTGGATGGGTAGGTTGATGTGTAGGTGGGTGTGTGTGGACATGCTGAATTTTGACCATTGCTAAAGCAATTACACATATAGCTTTCTGTAAACATGATCAATGATTCATCAACTATATATAATTTACTATAAGGAAAAGTTAAAGCTCACAGAAGGTACATGCTGCTGACTTCAGACTATTAACTGGTCCTGATGCCTTAATGTTTATCATAATTTTTATGAATTTTTGAAAAAATTACTTTTTAGCTGGTGAGGTCCATTATGAAAAATACAAGTTCTTTATGTATTTTTTTAATAAATTATTTTAGGGTATGTGTATTATGTGTATTATGTGTGTTTGTGTGTGTGTGTAAGTCAGTTCAGATTTCCCCTTGATTCCTGTTTTAGTCAGTTTGGACTGCTATAACAAGTTATTTTAAACTGAGTAATTTACAAACAACAGAAATGTATTGCCCACACTTTTGGAGACTGGAAGGTCCAAGGTCAAGATGTAAGTAAACTTAGTGTCGAATGAGGGCCTGTTTTTCATGAATGGCAGTTTCTGTGTGTCCATGTATTTTTAAAGGGGCAAACAATCTCCCTTGAGCTGAAGACCACTAATCCCATTCACATGGCCTACCCTCATAACCTGATTATTTCCTAATTGTGTGAATTTTGAGAGGGCACAGACATTCAGATCATAACAATTATGTTTCCACAAAGACATCTACAAGGCAAGTAAATCTTCTGAAAATGATTACAAGCTGCCTTTGTCCAGGAATGCTGATAACTGATCATGGGGAGACTGTCGCTGAGTACCATGAGCATCGATTATCTCCAAGAAAGGGGAGTGACAATCAAGCACTATAACTACGTTAAAAACAAAATCAACTTTTATTCTACCAGCTAAGATACTTTCAATGTCTTTCACTCTAAGGTAGATAAAGAGTGTCAGAATTGTACTTACGGCTGAATAAATTGGGAAGAAAAGACATGAACATGTGGCACAAAAATAGGAAAACTCAATACGTAAATGTTTAGTTAACATGTTAAATAGTAGTCTTAGGAAATAATAAGTCTTAGGTAAGTGGAGAGGGGGATAAATAATACCTGATGGTTTTCCAAAGACATACACAAAAAGTTGGGTCTTAAAATGAAAGGCAGAAGATCTTTCTATGGTAGGAAAGGTTAGAGATGAGGAGACCTGGCTTGATGGATTATGGATAATAAGCTAGCAGTCAGGAGATGCTATCAGAGATTGCAAATTGTCATAAGCTTTGAAAAGCAGCACGTGGTTAGATAACAGAATAATAGCCTTACTTATAAATAAATAAATACAAATAAATAAATAAATTCAGACGACTACCTCCAAATGGTTTTCTCCTTCAGCATATCCTTATGATGCTTGCTCCTGGAGCTCTCTTTCAATATTCACAAGGCAAAGTTATGCTGGGAAAAGAAAATAGACTTAACGGCTGACAGTTGTGAATTCAAATTCCAATTCTTTCCCTTATGCGTTGTGTGACGTTGGGCATACTACCTAACTTCTATAAACCTTAGTTCTACTAATCTAAATGGGAGATAATAGTATCTAATGAAGAGGCATTACAGGTTGTGGTTATGAGTACATATTCTGTAAGAATATTTCTTGGGTTCAAACCCTGGTTCCACATTTATAAGCTGTATCTCTTTAGTAAATCTTCTTAATGCTGTGTATTTTTTTCCTCTCTAAATTAGATGATCACATAGAGACATTGTCAGTATTGAATACATAATTTCTGAGAATAGTGCCTGGACAAAAGTGCCTACAAATTGCTTATTATTAATATGTATGTTACTGTTTAATTACATCATGGGTGATTTGAAAAATAAAATGATATGTGCTTGTAATGTGTCAAGCACAGTATGCGGGACATAGTAAAGATGCAACAATAGCACTTAATCTCATTCCTGTTTTCCTGCTAAGAAGCGTCAAGGCAAACACTTCCTTGTGTCATTCTCTACAGGGAATCTCACTGGCCTCCGTTATTCTTCTCATAGTCCCACACCTTACAGAAAGTCTTTCTACCAACAGTCATAACTGACCTTCCCACAAATGCCAAGAATAAACTTTCTGACATAATTTGACCACTCAAGTACTATATAAGTGGAGGTTAAAAGTCAATTCTTAAAAGAGGCCATTCTTAACAGAAACCTACTGAAACAACAATTCCCATTAAGCCATTGATCTGAATTGTGGAATCAACTTATTTCACAAATTTAAGTATGTTTCATTAATGCAGTCACGGAACTCTGTATGATCTGTCCTGTCTTTCCACTTATATCAAAACTGTGTTATTTTCTCTTCATAGAAGAAAATCATATAGCAACATTTTCATTATATTGTCCTGCACATGAACCTCTGGAATCTACAGTAAAATTTGAAAAAGAAAAAATAAAATAAAATAAGCAGACCATCACTTTGAAGGTTTTTTTAAATCTATTTTTTATTTTCCTCTTTTAAAATGTTTTTAAATTCTATTTTTATATTTTTTTCTATCGTAATCTCAAATCATGCTCATTCTCAGTGATTTAAATGATTAAAAACAAACTGTAATTTAATTCAAAGTACATAAAATCTGAATATATTTTCACTTATAGCGTATTGAATTATAAAAAATAAGTATTTCTTACATTTGTCTACCACAATTTTTAAAGTATACAAATTAACTATTAAAACAATTAGGAATATTAGTTTTAAATAAAAATATTTAAATCAAAAAATTCTCATTATATACATTTTTAATTCCTATACATGTAAAAATAAATAAATAGGAGATCAGACAGATCAACTAACCTGCTTGACAACTACTAAGGGACAAGATGCTAATTTCTGAAAATCACCTTGGTTTTCTTTCTCTAAACTATTTTACTTTATATTTGGTACTGAAACATAAAACAATACAGTGTGCCTGAAATAGCAAGCCATAGTCACAGTCAGAAACAAGCATATTTCTTAATCTTGTTTAAAATCTAAAAATGCTGCAGCAGAATCCTAAATAATTACCATTTTTTTAAAAAAATAAATTTTATTGGGGAAGCAGAAATTGTTTCAACCAAGACACTGTTTGCCATCTGCTCTTGTGAAGTCATACAGCCTTCAGATTTGGTAAATGGTTCATCATCCCAGTAGCTATAGGGGCATCAATAAAATTTTCTGCAGTTAATAGATTATCTGTCAGAAAATTCCATGTGTTAACTATTTTTCTCTATCACATTTTCAAAACTAATTAAATGCTTAGGATAATCAGATGTTGAAAATTTTTTGGATGTGATTTTTGAAAATTACATTCTAATATTCACTTAGGGATTTCACAAATTCCAACTGCTCTCTATCTGAAGTTGAAGTCTGTGCTTCCGAAGGATATTATTCTTAAAAGATGCTGAAAAGCACACGAAAGAATATTATTCTTAAAAGTAGCTGAAAGGCACACATGGCTCATCATTAATGTGAACTATTTTACAAATTTTTTTTCATGTTCGCAGCATCTGGAAAAGCTAATGGAAGCTACAACTGACACATCAAAAATAAATGAAAAGACTCTGGAAGAGAGCAATGATTTTTTGAAAGAAATGAAGGTATAATCATTTCATAATTGTACAGAAAGAAAGGGGCAAAGGGAATTGCCATAGGTTTGAAATGCCCATCACTATACTATTGTTCTGAACTAGATCCCAATAACGTGGCATGAAGGGGGAGTAAAGAGACTTCACAAATCTAGGAGAAAAATTAAGAATTTCAGTTGCTGCTGTGACCTTGGAAAAATCCATTTTCTTGTGAGAGAGTTAGTTTTTTCTTCATCAGAAAAAAGAAGCTTGAGATAGATCAGCAGATTTTGATCAGGAAGTTTAATTTATCAACAACCTTCTTAGTCAGAGCCGTTCATATGCATAACATACTTCTCAGCAGCTCTGAGGTGAAATTTGGGTTCTGAAATTTCTGCTTTCTTCATTAGGTAAAAAAGTTAAAAAATAAGGGAATTTAAGAGAATGAAAACAAAAATAATGTGTTTTATTATCTGTTCTAATTAAGACAAAAGTATATCATAAAAAATCAAGTTTAAATATGACACCCAAAGAACTGATTATGATCAACTAATGGATCTACCACAGATCTGTTGAAAATTATCACATTGGTTGATCTGTTAGTTTTTACGATGTTAAAGAATCTGTTAAATAAGATTCTGTTAGATAACATAATAATCTGTTAGTTCTTATGATGTAAAGATCAATCTCTCTGACTTTCTCATGTTTACTTTAAATATTATTTTTACAGGTCTTTTCTTAATTCATTGCAAAACTGTCTGTCATTTGCTTGTTTTTCCCATTATCCCTATTAAATCCCAATTCTCAGCAGATACCCTACATCGTTCTTCCCGAGAGAAGGTCAGGACATAGTGGAGCAAAGATTTTAAATCATGTGTTCAATAAGATGGGACTGGATATGGATGGGAAGAACCACAATAGAAAGAGGAATATTCCAGATCTCACAAGTGTGGAAAGCACCAAGTTGGTCTGTCAACGAGGAGTGAGGATTCATTTTGGTGCAGTTATCCAGATTCCTAAGAAAGAAATGAAGTAGAAGAAAGGAAGAGGACTCCATTCTAAGAGGGACTCATGATGAGTCTATAGTTCAGGTATTTGAAGAGGACGTCATGGCCAGAACACCAGTGATAAAGGAAAATGTTTTGCTGGGCTTCTAAAAATTGGACTGTATCTATTTAAACCTCTGCTAAAAAAAAAGCCACAAGAGGAGCATAGCTAAGGTTTCTTAAGAGGTAAAGGAGCTTATTACAATGTATTTCTTCTCTCTTCCATAAAAATTGACCAGTGTTATTCCTCACACCTCTTGGTCTGTTCTCTGTCTTCCAAGGAGATAAGAATTGAAACCGTAAAATGAATGATGAGTAGATATTTACTGAAGAAGTACACATTCCTCATACCTGTACTCACGTATTTATGTTTTTAATTTATATTCATTCTTTTTTATAATCAGCAAACAAAGCTTTATTAAGAAAGTTATTTGATCACAGTTTTTGTATCATTATTTAAAAGATGAAACTCAATGTTTCACAAGCAGCAAGGCTTCTTGAGAGCTTTTTCAAAGCTTGATGAAATTTTTCAGTTGTCTTGAAATTGCACTTACATTGTTTTATTCATGTTGCTCAATAAAACAGACAGACATAAATCTATAAATTACAAATATTTTCATATTTATTTCTTAGAAGTTTGTACATTGTCTAAGAGAGAAGAGGATGTACCAAAAGTGAAAAGTCTGGGTTTGCAGGTATTTCACAGTAACTATCTAGAGAGGAAAAGAAAATGTGAATTAAAATCTGTGATTGAAAAACAATGCTTTGCTTTATTTGGTCCCTTCAAGCAAATAATTATTAAGTAGATATTTCAAGATGCTGAAATTTACTTTTATAGAAATCTGTGTCTAGCAAAATTCTCAGGATCTCTGCTTCTCAGTTGCCATTAACTCTATCCCACCCTTCAATCTTATATTTCTCTGTTACAAATTATAATTTGGGGGGCATTTGTTAATACATATATACATATATGTTTATATATATAGTAAACATATATATATATCTTTTGTTTTACAGCTGTAGCTATTTACATGTTTCTCAGATGATGGATTAATTTATACATATAATCTAATTTAGTTACAAAGAAAAAGAGGAAAGCTTCAGGATGTTTTAAAGTCACTGGAACAGGAATACAGAACTGACTCTATGAAGCAAATAATTCAGGGAGGAATATGTCTATTTCAAAATGCCTCTCATTTTTTAATGAGTGTGCATAGCTTATGTTATTAACATTAATTTACAGATATATAGAATTTCCATTGCATATATTTTCTCAAAGTGTCGGGGGCCCTGTTTAATTTCTCCAAGTACAACTTTGTATTTTCTATTTCCTAGAGCCATTTTGCAAAGCAAAACAAAACAAAACAAACAAACAAACAAAAAAAACACAGCAAACTTTTTTCAAAAATGGTTATTATATCAGCAGTAAAACTAAAAAATGATTTATTATTTCTATTGTGAAATGCCTACCCAATATAGGGTAGGTAACTCCCAACATTATGAATATCCTATAGGAAGGAGAATACTCGAAAAATTGACGCAAATTCTTTCATCAAAAGAAAGTCAGGCTTAAGACACAAAAAGTGAAATACAATTATCATTAAACAGATGAGAAAGGAACTCTCTCAGGAAAATACATAACCTCACAGTTTCACTTTGAAAAGGTAGACATGTTATTTCTAAAAGGATTCTTAAAATGCATTGCCTGGTTTAATGTATTACTGTGCATAATTAAAAGGTTTCCTTATGTGTAGATTTTCAATTTCATTACTGGTGGGCTTAATAGATAGGCAGGTTTGGAAGGGAAATATATGGTTCATAATGTTTTGGAATGATCTATTGCAGACAGTTTTATAGAAAACAAATACCTCCAGTGTAATATGCAATTCTAATTATCTTAGAATCATGTGATATACTTTGCACAGCACATTCCTAATTTGAATTTTTTTTCTATTCTCATTCCATTTAGCCCAGTGTTACAATCTTTTTTTATGTCTGTGTTTTAATTTTGTTTATGTGCCCTCTAACAATGTACTTAATATCTCGAAGTGCTTTGCCATAAGCACTAAGGAATCTTTTCATTGCCATAAATGAATTACTTTTCATAAGTTCTACTCCCTACATATTTCATTAAATCCCTCTTCAGCTCAGAGTTGTATCTCTCTCTCTCTCTCTCACACACACACACACACACACACACACACGCACACACACACACACACACACAAATACATACACATTCTATGGAAAAAGGGACAGATGCAAGATAGCTGGGTTTAACAGAGAGGACTATCTTACAAATACTAAATAGTAATGCATGCACAAAGCAGCCACGGCTATTGGTAGACAGATTTTATGCTTTGAAGGAAACCCAATCTAAGACTTGTTGAAATTATGGCTGAATCAATACAGTGTAAAATAGAAATTGGGATGAGTCTTAGGTTTAAGAAAACCACTCAAGTCTGCCTTATATAGGTAGAAGGAATTTGGGGTGTCTAATACCATTCAATTATCACCAGTCCTTTGTATTGTTTAGGAAAGATAGGTCTTAATCAATGATTTGGAAAATTTCTAAAAAATTCTTATACTTTTCTGGAGATTAGTATGGTGGTAATTAAGTCAACAAACATGGTAACCTATTTAATATTTTATGCAATCATACACAATATTTGATAAAGACATTTAATAGTTTAAAATATTTGAAAGGATAAAAATAATTTCACCCAGGAACTCTCTCCTAAGCTCTCCTTTCCTCTTCTGCAAAATAAAGGACTCTACAGGACAAATCACCTGAAGAGTCTTAATAAACCATAGTGCAAATAAATGAGTGACATCACCAGGGTTATACAACTAAGGATGTGAATTTAGGATTCAGAGCCATCTAACTTTTAAGCCTATTATTTTCACTATTCCTGTTTTTGAAGTTGGTTTGTTTTTTGCAGCTCAACATATGATTATATTAACATTTGTATTGAGCTGTAAATGAGAAACATTAAAGTAGATAAATTTAAAGGTTATATTTTGATATTCTGACATGTGTACACTATAAAATTATCAAATGTCACTTCCAACAGTTTTCTTATGCCCATGTGTAATTACTTTTCATCACTACAAAGTAAATTTATTTTGTATTTTTTTAATGAATATAATAATATAGAATTTATTTTCTAGTTTTTGTCTAGTATTTTTTAGTAAGCATAATTATTTTTAGATTAATCCAGGTTTTTGTATTAATCTTCTATTCATTTGATGTCATTCCACTGTGTGGATGTACCACTATTCATTCAACCATTCATGTGATCTTGAGCATATGGGCTGTTTCTAGCTAAAAGATATTACAAATAAAGCTTCCATAAACATTCATACATTAGTCTTTGCATAAGCATATGTTTTCATTTGAAAGGGAGATAATTACATGGGAGTGCAAAATGACTAGATCGTATGGTAGAAACATATTTAACTTTTTGGGAATCCTGAATTAATTTCAAAGTAATTACACAATTTTACATCTTTAATACCAGTTTGTGAGATTTCCAGTTTCTTTACATCTTCCCAAACTTGCTATTATCACTCTTTTTTAAAAAAAACTATTATCTATCTACCTATCTATCTATCTATCTATCTATCTATCTATCTATCTATCTATCTATCTATCATCTATCTATCTGTAATTGCACTTTAGGTTCTGGTGTACATGGGCAGAACATGCAGGATTGTTGCATAGGTACAAACCTTGCAATGTGGTTTGCTGCCTCCAACCCCATCACCTATATCTTGCATTTCTCCCCATCTTATCCCTCCCCAACTCCCCATCCCCTGCTATCCCTCCTCTGGTCCCCTCCAAGAGACCCCAGCGTGTGATGCTGCCCTCCATGTGTCCATGTGTCCTCATTGTTCAAAACCTGCCTATGAGTGAGAACACGTGGTGTTTGATTTTCTGTTCTTGTGTCAGTTTGCTGAGAATGATCGTTTCCAGATTCATCCATGCCCCTACAAAGGACATGAACTCATCAATTTTTATGGTTGCATAATATTCCATCGTGTATATGTGCCACATTTTCCTTGTCTGGTCTCTCATCAATGGGCATGGTTCCAACCCAATGAGTTGGTTCCAGGTCTTTGCTATAGTAAACAGTGCCACAGTGAACATACATGTGCATATGTCTTTATAATAGAATGATTTATAATTCTTTGGATATATATACAGTAATAGGATTGCTGGGTCAAATGGAATTTCTCTTTCTAGGTCCTTGAGGAATCACCATATTGTCTTCCACAATGGTTGAACTAATTTACACTCCCATGAACAGTGTAAAAGTGTTCCTATTTCTCCACATCCTCTCCAGCGTCTGTCGTCTCCAGATTTTTTTGATGATTGCCATTCTAAATGGCTTGAGGTGGTATATCAATGTGGTTTTGAATTGCATTTCTCTAATGACCAGTGATGATGAGCATTTTTTTCATATGTTTGTTGGCCTCATATATGTCTTCTTTTGAAAAGTATCAGTTCATATCCTTCATCCACTTTTGAATGGGTTTGTTTGTTTTTTCTTGTAAATCTGTTGCAGTAGTTTGCAGATTCTGGATATTAGCCCTTTGCCAGATGGGTAGATTAAAAAAATGTTTTCCCATTCTGTTGGTTGCTGGTTCACTCTAATGGTTTTTTCTTTTGCCGTGCAGAAGCTCTGGAGTTTAATTTGATTCCATTTGTCTATTTAGGCTTTTGTTGTCAATGCTTTTGGTGTTTTAGTCATGAAGTCCTTGCCTATGCCTATGTCCTGAATGATTTTGCCTAGGTTTTCTTCTAGGGTTTTTATGGTATTAGGTCTTATGTTTAAGTCTTTAAACCATCTGGAGTTAATTTTAGTGTAAGGTGTCAAAAAGGGGTCGAGTTTCTGCTTTTTGCACATGCCTAGCCAGTTTTCTCAACACCATTTATTAAACAAGTCATATAGGTAGCTTGATGGGGATAGCATTGAATCTATAAATTACTTTGGACAGTATGGCCATTTTCACAATATTGATTCTGCCTAACCATGAGCATGGAATGTTTCTCCATCTGTGTATGTCCTCTCTTATTTTGTTGAGCAGTGGTTTGTAGTTCTCCTTGAAGAGGTCCTTTACATCCTTTGTTAGTTGTATTCCGAGGCATTTTATTCTCTTTGTAGCAATTGTGAATGGCAGTTTGCTCTTGCTTTGGCTCTCTTTAGGTCGGTTATTGATGTATAAGAATGTTTGTGATTTCTGCACATTGATTTTGTATCCTGAGACTTTGCTGAGTTGCTTATCAGTTTCATGAGATTTTGGGCTGAGATGATGGGATCTTCTAAATATACAATCATATTGTCTGCAAATAGAGACAATTTGACTTCCTCCTTTCATAATTGAACCCTTTGTTTCTTTTTCTTGCTTGATTTCTCTGGCTAGAACTTCCAATACTATTTTGAATAGGAGTGGCGAGAGAGGGCATCCTTGTCTAGTGCCAGATGTCAAAGGGAATGCTTCCAGTTTTTGTCCATTCAGTATGATATTGGCTGTGGGTTTGTTGTAAATAGCTTTTATTATTTTGAGATACATTCCATCGATACCTAGTTTATTTAGAGTTTTTAGCATAAAGAGCTATTGAATTTTGTCAAAGACCTTCTCTGAATCTATTGAGATAATAATGTGGTTTTTGTCTTTGGTTCTGTTTATGTGGTGGATTACATGTATAGACTTGCGAATGTTGAATCAGCCTTGCATCCCCGGGATGAAGCTACTTGTTTGTGATGGATAAGCTTTTTGATGTGCTGTTGCAATTGGTTTACCAGTATTTTATTGAAGATTTTTGCATCTATGTTCATCATGGATATTGGCCTGAAGTTTTCTTTTTCTGTTTAGTCTCTGCTGGGTTTTGGGATTAGGATGATGTTGGTCTCATAAAATGAATTGGGAAGGATTCCCTCTTTTTGGATTGTTTGGAATAGTTTCAGTAGGAGTGGTATCAGGTCCTCTTTGTATGTCTGGTAGAATTTAGCTGTGAACCCATCTGGACCTGGGTTTTTTTTTTTTTTTTTTTTTTGGTTGTTAGGCTATTAATTGCTGCCTCAACTTCAGCCCTTGTTATTGGTCTATTCAGGGTTTTGAATTCTGCCTGGTTTAGGTTTGGGAGGGTGCAAGTGTCCAGGAATTTATCCATTTCTTCCAGGTTTACTGGTTTACGTGCATAGAGTTGTTTGTAGTAATCTCTGATGGTAGTTTGTATTTCTGTGGAATCCATGGTGATATCCCCTTTATCGTTTTTTATTGCATCTATTTGATCCTTCTCTCTTTTCTTTTATATTAATCTGGCTAGCAGTCTGTCTATTTTGCTGATCTTTTCAAAAAACCAGCTCTTGGATTTATTGATATATTGAAGTTTTTTTGTGTGTGTCTCTATCTCCTTTAGTTCTCCTCTGATTGTAGTTATTTATTGTCTTCTGCTAGCTTTTGAGTTTTTTTTTTTTTTTTAATCTTACTCTTCTGGCTCTTTCAATTTTGATGATAGGGTATCAATTTTTCAAGAAGTCTGAGAGACTGTTGCAGTTTTATTTGTTTATGCTTCATATTTTTAAAGCTGCCTCATGTTTCCATTTACCCAGAAAAATTCACCACTTCAATTCTTGAATTGAATTCAAGAAAGAATTCAAAATTCTTTCTTCAATCACTTTGTGTTTCACAGAAAACCCTATTGTCAATATTCTAAAAGAAAACTCTAACCAAAACAAATCAAGACTTTAGATGAAATGAAAAAGTTAATCCAAATTGGGTTTAGGGTATTTTCAGATTCCTGAAAAAATAAAAGTGTTATTAGAATTACTAGATCTCATTCATTAGGTGGGGTCCACTCTAGGGTATATCTTTTAAAAAGAGATATTCTATTAAAGTGATAATATGTTTCTAGTCTTAAAGGAATACTGGTAAAAATTCAATGAGAACTTCTATCAAAACTTTTAAAATAGAAAAAACAAATTGATTATGTAATGATTGTCTATCACTCAATTCAAGAGAACTGTGACATTTTCATATCAGAAATAAATGTCTAGTATTCATTATCAGATAAAACTAAAGATAGAATCCATCAACTAAAGCTTGTATAAGTCACTCCAACAAATTATTCATCTTCAATTTTATCAGAAACAGATTAAACACTGCTTTTTCTGATTAGTGGGACACCATATTAACTAACAAGATGTGTGTAGTCCAAAACTACTTTAGTCATGAAAATCATTAGTTGCCAATTAAACCTATTCCATCAGTACCAAGGTAGATAAACCTTATAGTTTGTCAAAAAAAAAAAGAAAGAAAGAAAGCATCAATCTATGAGGAGTAATTAGCATTTTACTGACTTTTTTCTTAACTCTTTTATAGTATTAAACTTTCATGAGAATGATTCCCAACAAAATCTGTGCTACGTATCTTCCATTTGCTCAGCACCTTGCTTTGCAACTTGAAGTGTAAACTTTATGCACGGCATCAATGAATTCCACTGCCCTTTGATTTCAGTTAGGTTAGAGTGAGATCAATGGGATGCTCAACTAAGATACTAGAGGATATGTAAAATGATGATATAATAATGTCCCTTCCTGAGTAAAATCTTTGGAAATGTTTTGCATTTCTCTTAAAGTATAAATTTCCTAAGATTGTTTTTACTTTCTGCTGTGAGCAAAATGGTGTTCCTCCTCAGCAAAATATGTTAAAGTCTTAACCTTTGGTACCAGGGAATGTAATCCTATTTGTAAATAGAGTGTTTGAAGATATATTCAAGTTAAAATGAGGTCATAGTGGATGAGGGGAGGCTCTACATTTAATGACTAATGTGATAAGAAGACAAAAAAAAAAGTGGGAATCAGAGACACAGGCACATACAGAGGGAAAATAGTTATGTGAGGATGAAGCCAAAAATCACAGTGGTTGATGCAGCTGTAAGACAGAGTGCCAACAATCCCCAGAAAACACCTGAAGCTAGGAAGAGGCAGACAAAGGTTCTTCCATGGAGCTTTCAAGGGAGCATGTCTTCATGACATCATCATTTTAAATTTCTAGCCTTACAGGCTGTGAGGGAAGAACGTTACTATTGTTTTGAGCCATCTAATTTGTGACTTAAATTTGTTACCCCTCTTTATTCATTTCTATAGCTGTAATGGTCATCATTCTTTCACATACTTTATCTTGTCATGCCTTATACACCCACACACATTCTATGATTCAGATTTAATAATCTCTTATTGGTATAGTCTTCTCATTTGTACAGTTTACTTTTTGCATTTATATTCCATATGTATTCATTTTTGTGGCTGTCAGAGCAAATGATCACAAATTTGGTGCCTGAAACATGAGAAGTTTGCCGTGTCATAGTTCTGCAGGCCAGAAGTTCAGTAATTTCACTGGACTGAAATCAAGATTTTGTTAGGGCAACCCATTACCAGAGGCTCTACATGACAATTTCTCTGCCTCTTCCACATTCTGGTGGCTGCTAGAATTCCTTTGCTTGTGTCTGTAGCAGGCCAAGCTCTGCCTCCATTTTGCAGTAATGGGATAGGTAAGCATCCGCTCTATTTGCAGGCTGAAGAGCAGATTAAGAGGCATTCTTATGTTGACATTGCCCATTTCCAATACTCAGACTCTGCAATGATGACTATGATTCCAATAAAGAAAAATATTTGACCGATGAGAACTTTTAAGCCTTGTCCTTGCCTCTTTTTCCTGTGTCCTAAATCTAGACAAGCTGATAAGAAAATGTGGGTGATCCACTGACACCAGCAGGCCATTCAAACCAGGAAAGCCCCCGCCCACACCAGAGAATCCTGGCCCTAGCCGTGTCTCCTAGCCACAACATAAACTCATGCCATTCTTTTCTACCTAGCTCTCTCAAGCCATTTCTTTCTCTCCCTTTTTTTTATGGTTTCTTGTTTTTCCTTTTTTTTTTTTCTTTTATCTTTTTTCTTTTTTAATAGTCAGGGTCTTACTTTGTCATCCAGGCTGGAGTGCAGTGGCATTATCATGATTCACTGCAACCTCTAACTCCTGGCCTCAAGTGATCTTCTTGCGTCAGTGTCCTAAGTACCTAGTACTCTAGGCGAGCACCACCACATCCAGGCATTTTTTTGTTTTGTTTTGTTTTCTTGATTGTTTATTTAGAGATGAAGTCTCACTATGTTGCCCAGGCTCATTTCAAACTCCGGGCCTCAAACCTCCCACCTCAGCCTGCTGAGTTGCTAGGATTCTAGATATGAACCACTGCACTGGGCTCTCAAACCATTTCTAATTGTCTTGAGGGGCCTGCCTTACTCTTTCCAGAGACTTTAATTATGTATTTCATACCTTCTTGGTGTATTTTTTATACATTCTTGATGTCTTTTCATACCTTCTTGGTATGATTGTGCCATCATTAGTGTCTCCAAACCAAGTTTTGCTAGGGGATACATTGTTTTCTGCAGGTGATCATAATGATCTATTTAGGGTTAGGATTTCTTGCTGTGTATGGATAACCAGACTGTGTAAGACAGTCAGAGACTCTTTTCGAAAAGTCAAATATTTTGAGTTAGCTCTGCAAAAACTTACCAGTGCCTATGCAAGAACCAGATTGCATTTCTCATAATTCTTTTTCTTGGGCAACAAATTATAAGCTTCACCACCATACTTATTTTCCAGAGTTACAGTTGTTATGTCATGCCTGAAAAAGGAGACTTAGACCCTTTGATGGAGCGACATTACAATACATGCAATGGACGATTCCTTTCTTGTCACATTTTTGTGGCTGCTGATATCACAGGGATATATTGCCATGTCCTATTAGCCAAAAGAAAGTAAATTCATCGCAAACATAGGGTTTTTATGGCTACTTCAATTCTAGTTGTCTCAACGGCTGCCAAGGTACTCACTTTTTAGGTCAGTGCAGTGCCCCACAAAGGCTTTTATAGACGTGTCTGAAGGTACACGACGTCTCATGAAACATGGTTCCATGATCTTGTTAATGTATGTGACTTTCCAAGCTTAAATTGTGCTGTGTTTATTTTCCTCTTCACTTGTCCACAATCTCTCCCATTTAATTTAGATTGTTCAATTATCATTAATTCCAGGCAATCTATTGTTTAATTGGATGAATTTCAATTGCAAATTAAGACTGCTGGTTTCAACCAAGAAAGCTAATTTAAACCTGACAACAGGCTTGTTTAAAAAAAATAGGTAATGGTATGAGAGGATGGAGAATAACACAGACATTTGTTTGTGTATTAAGGTGTCACTTGTTTGTTTAATTAGAACAAAACCATGGTTTTCTACTAACAAACTTTCTAAATTACAGAAATAACTAGCACCATGACTTTTCATGGGGGGAATATTATCATAAAGGCTTACCTATTCATTTAACAATTCCAGAACAGTGTCTTCTTACTTAACCAGAATCTTATTATTTAATGAGCTCCATCTTATAATCACTCTAAGTAAAAAATAAAAGGTTAAGAAGAGGTTATATGATTAAAATGCGTGGCACTGTATAAAATGTAAGAGAAAAGTGAAACAGATACTGCCTCAGTAGTACTGAAGAAGGCTCTATGAAATACTGGGTCAAGCAAGAGCTCTTAGAGAATATAAAGGGCAACTCAAAGGGTGACGTGGGCCTATTATGAGATTCTGGGCATATATATGGTTAGGAGAAGAGACAGAAAACTCTTCAGAATAATATACAATAATACTCATCATCCTTCTTTACATGATAGGTAAATGTATTTAATAGCCAGCTTACCCTGGAAACCTCCTACTAAGGAGACAACAGTCGAAAAAGTACATAAAGGAATAAATAATTTCGTACGTTACAAAATGGTACTTACTAAAACTTCCTGAGATATTTTAACACTTTTGCTAGATGTTCTAGCAGTGTTTAGAAGATGTGCTTATGCCGAGTTGAATATAAGAGAAAAAATTAATGAAAACTCAAAATTTTTAAAGTGTCATATTGTGGCAAGTATAAAGAATACACAGAAAAATAATTTCAAGTTCCAGCATTTTCAAATGAAGGAATAGAATAGATTGTGAGGAAAGCTTTATAGAGATAAATCTCTGGATACAAAGTAGATAATATAAATTGTTCCAGTTCTCATACACTGGTCCCCTGTTGCCCGTGTCTTGATTTCTGGGAAGTTTATTTATATTGTTGGCAACCATGATGAAGTGTTTCCCCTACAGGTATGATGGTAAAATCAGGCATTATTATATTCCAAGTATACATTGTGATTATAGGCTGATAAACGGAAACAAGGGGCAGTGGGTTTTTATAACAGACATTATAGCTAAATAGAAACAGTAGGTATAAAATATACAGATTATTAAGGAAAAATAATGTTGCAAATGCCCTGCCCAATTTAGGTATGAGAGTCTTGATTATATTATTTAGAAAGAGTGAGCCTGCCCTGCCAACTACAAATTCATAATAATTCCTGGAGAGGATCTTAAAAGAATAAAAATTGATTGGTTGAGACTGACAGCAATATGTTATAAAATAAAATTTATGAAGATCTTATTCTATAATAAACTAAAGAACTGTTTGGACAAATATAAAAATACTGTTCACTGTGGTTCTGATATAAATTTCAAATTCTTTCACACAAAATTATTTGTGAAAATTGCCATATGTAATTAAGTGAAAACACTTTTTCTTGTGTAATGAAAATTTTGTTGGCATTCAATCAATCACTAACACTCTCTGTAATGTATGACTTTCTGAACTGGAAACATCCTTGTTAATTTCAGTTATTTTTACCACATGTGGGAAATATTTATGACTGGCTTAGGAGCCTGCTCAAGACTCATGTCAAATGTAACCATTGTATTAGGAATATTAGAAATGTTAATATTACATCTGAGAGGTTTACCTTTTTCAAAATACTGAGCAATATGCTACTTTCTAGAAAAAAGGTGTTTTTTGTGTTTTTTTAAATTTTGAGACGTTAGCTCTGTGCTTTCTAACCAGGGACATCACTGATCATTCTCCCACTTGGGGTTGGGGAAGATTTCTGTTGCTTTCTTGTAAAGGAGTAGCCACCTAAGGTCACAGTGGAAAAAGGACCCCTCATTATGCACAAACGTGAAACCACGGGTACTTTCTGCACAACACTATTAAAGATCCATCTGGACAGAACTTTTTCTTTTTAATATAGCTATTTCACATAAACTCTCATGTAGACTACACTGATAATGCTGAGGACCTCTGAAAGGACTCTTGATAAAATCACAATCCTAATGTGTTTAAGCAGTATACAAATGCCCTGTGACAGTGAAAGGCATCAATTTTCTCTTCTATGTAGCCACACTAAGAATCTTCAAGACAGCACATTCTACATTAAAGCTGGCTTTGGATTGATAACCATGTGTGAATCAAAAAGTCGCACCTTGAATTTAATTTCAGAGAGCACTTGTTCTGCTACTTGTTAGCTCTGCAACTGTGAGAAATGATTTTACCTCTCTGAACATCATTTGTAAAATGTAAATAATAGCAGCCCCTAACTCTGAACATTCTCAAATGTAGATGAAGCATTTTAATACTTTGCACAGTGACTGCATACTAAACTGAGTGAACTAACAAACAAAATTGGGTTAATAAAATTAGACTATTATTAGTATGATTTTTTGGAAAATATCCTTGTAAAAAGAGAAATACTCTTATTTGTGTGAAACTCTATTTTCTCTCTCTTTTTTTGATGTGATTGTTCTGTTTTTATTTTTTATCTCTTTTTTTATCTATTTTTCCATGAAACTCTATTTTGTCATAAAAGATTTGCTGACAACATTGATAAAGATAACCACCACCAATGGTCTATGCCTATGATCTCAAACACTTCCAGCCTATCAACTGAAAAAAAAAAAATTCTACATTAAAAAAAAAAAACTTTCTCACCCCTGAGACACTGAGAGACTTAGTCAAAAGCAATTTTGTCCATTGAATTTGAACAGGATCTTCAAGGGGCCAAGAAGTGGACAGAGTTCCCAGAGGCTGAGTTTATAATAAATCTCTAAGCCTTTCACTGGGAAAACTGGGCTAACACTTGGTATTTCCTAAGGACCACGTCTCAGGTCCTCTTGATGCATTGAAAGCTTTGCTACTTAGGGTATAATTAAATGGTTACGGGGAAAACATCAGAGCAAAACGCTTACAGTTTTGCAAAGGGAGGTGAGAAACAGACAGCAGATTTCCCTGAATAGTGAGGCTGTGGATCTGGGCTCGTCTCTCATAGACCTTTCCCTGAATGTTGAGGCTGTGGGCCTTGGCACTAATAAAAAGCAGATCACACTGAGACATGGAATCCAATGCCCTTCCTATTCTCTTCCCCTATTTAAGGACATCAAGATGCAGGCAAGGGGGCAGCAACTTTTGCATAAGATGAAAACAGACTATTCTGGAGGAAAATAAATTTGTTATTTTCAAGATAGAAAAAGAAGAAATAAAGTGATATTTGAGCAAAATACTGAAAGGGGAAGAATACTTTCAAGTCTTGTGATATAGCCCTTTTTATTAACATTAAAGAGTAACACACAGGGCAGAACATCCAATACATCTGTCTGAAGCTACAAATTCCAAATGCCTTGTCTGTTCTGGAGAACACAACATTAAAGACAATTTTAGTTTTGCCTTTTCCCAATATATAGATCTCTATCAAAATATTCATCTTAAATGGTATGGTGTTTGAGGCAGTCAGTCAATGCTGCAAAACAAAGAGATGGCACAGAAAGCAAGGTAGTTGTCATTGACTGTTCTAGGAGCCTATGTCAGACAGGTTTCTGAAGGGTGATGCTTGTACTATTTCTTGTGGGGTGGGGATGGGGGTGAGGTAGCAGAGAGTGTTACTTTGCACAACTGCAATAAATTCCTCCCAGTATCAGTCCAAATGTGATCAGAGAGCTTCCCTGATTACCCTGTTTAAATTGTCCTCCCAGTTGATGATAACTCTTTTCAATGATTTTTTTTCCCTGAGTTGTCATCTAAAGTGTATTCTATAGCACTGGTTATTTTCTTATTTATTTAAGGGGCTATTCATTCATTCCCCGATGCAACCATGAAGGTCAGAGAGGTGCTCTCTGCAAAGATAACTGTGCCTGTGTTCTTCACTCTTAGGGTAAAGAGAGTACAACTACCTGGCATCTGCTGGGTAATAGTTGTTTTTAGTCAAGGCATTTGGTGATGCAGAAGTCATGCTCCATGCCTGAAGACATCAAGCCATTCTTGAAAGAAAATGATAGATCAGGGTTATAATCCCAGAAGTACTACTTGTCTACTGGTTTGGGGGAGTTATTTGAAGTAGTAGATTGTTACAACAGATTGCTGGCCCCCAATATACTGCATGTTCACCTAAAGTCCCCTTAAACTTAGGCAATTTAACCATAAGCTATCTTGACTATGGGTTATTTTAACTATGGCGTGCTTTAACTGGTAGAATGTGGTGGAACTTTTGAACTAAATTTTAAGATTACTTGGCAGCATCTACTTTTGCACGCTGCAGAAAGATACTTGCCAAGTAAGAAGTTTGCCTAGCCTGAGATTGCCATCCCATGAGGTGGACCAAAGAGCCATGTGGTGAGACATCCATGAAAGAGAACTAAGGATGTAGTTTATACTTGATCCCAGCTGGTGATCAATGCCAGCTGCCACCCACATGATTGAGACTCTTTTATACCTTCTGTTTATCTAGTACCGCTTCTGCCACAACAACAAGTCGAAGAAGTGCTGGATTGTAAAAAGGACTAAATTGTGTTGTTTCAAGTTCATTCACACACACACACACACACACACACACACACACACACACGCCCTCAACCTATACTCTTGTCATTATTTCTAATTCTTCCTTCTTTCCATTGCTTCACTGACTTTATATATATACATATACATATATTTACATATCTCATATGTGACATATTATCTATGTACGTCATATAGACATCTATAATATACATATATATTATGTTTGTGCATATAACTATAGAGGCATATAACCAAACACTGTCTGTTCAGATAGGAATGGACTGGGCTTTTCTAAGTATAGAAAATATTTGAGTAGAAGCTTAGAAAAATAAAATCCAACAGTACACATGGCAAATGATGAATGATACTACTTGTTCTGAACATAGAGTGTTTGGAAGAAGAATCAGGAAAGGAAGATGGAAACAGGTCACATCCTATCCATTTTTCAGAAACCTGATTATAAGCTAGGTTTGTTTTCTTCAACAACAAAAATTTTGACACAGTTGGCCTGTGAAAATTGTTATCTCTGTTTACTGTAAGTAATATAAATTCAAGGAGATTCCTGTAACATCAGTTGATATAAAACTTTTGGCAACTAAGCCTATCTTGCTCTGCCATGTGGCAAAATTAAAGTATGACACTGAGCATAAGTGGACAAGGAAATTATGTAGAAAGAAGAATCCTACTACACTATTGGTGGAAATGTAAATTAGTACAGCTACAATGGAGAACAATATGGAGGTTCCACAAAAACCTAAAATTTAAATCCAACTGCTCTGTATATGTCCAAAAGAACAGAAATCAGTATATCCAAGAGATGTCTTCACACTCATGTTTATGGCAGCACTATTTACCATAGCCAAAATATGAAATGAGCCCAAGTGTCCATCAATAGATGAATGAATAAGAAAATGTGGTACCTACATACAATGGAATGCTATTTAGCCATAAAAAGAATGGAATCCTATCATTTGCAAAAACATGAATGGAACTGAAGGTCATTATGTTAAGTGAAGTACCAGGCACACAAAGACAAACACTGCATGTTCTCACTTGTATGTGAGAGATAAAAAGGAAAAAAAATTGATCTCTTAGAGGTAGAGAGTAGAATGGTGGTTACTAGAATCTGAAAGAGGTACGTGGGTAGGAGTGATTTAGAGTGGTTGGTTAGTCATTACAAAAATACAGTTATATAGGAGAAAAAGATCTAGTATTTGGTAGCATAATTGGGTGACTATATTCATCAATAAATTATTGTATATTTCAAAATAACTTGAAGAGTAAATTTGAAATATTCCTAACATAAATATATGATAAATGCTTGATGTAATGGATATCTCAGTTACCTTGGTTTCATCATCACGCATTGTATGCCTGTATCAAAATTTCATATGTACCCCATAAATATGTATAATTACTAGGTATCTATAAAAAGTAACATTAAAAAAATAAAAAAAGAGAAACATAAAAGATAAATGATGAATTAAAGCAATATTTGTGCTCTTTGAGGGCAAGAGAAATATTTTATTCATGCTCCTATCCTCAGCATCTTTCACATTACATGTGAAACATGTGTACATCTTACACATTACACATTACATATATCTTAGAGTCTAAAAATATTAGAAGAGTTGGAATGATTAGAAAAAGTGGGTAAGAAAGAAAGAAAGAAATGGATCCACAAGATACTGAGAATAATTAAAAGAAATAAAGGGACAAAATCCAAAGGAAAATCCTTACAGTTGCTGACATTTATAAGGACTACAAGCTATGAGTTATTTTGAGCTATTTCATAAATAACCAAGAAGCAAACTAGTGAATTGTGCTATTTCTGGGGAGAACATTATTTTGCACAGCTGTGATAAATTCCATCAAGTTTAAAAGGGAATATTCTGATGTCATTGGCTAAGGATCAAATCTCACTGACATAGTTACTCTCTGTTACCTCAGTAATTAGCCCAACCTCTTCAAGAGGTAATGTTCTCATTTGTAAATAATTATAGCAAGGGTTTTAAGGATTGCATGAGAAAATGAATGCAAGAGACTTTGCTCAGGACTGTAACTTAACAATAGTTTACACAGATGATGCTACTATTTTTATGGATATTATTAGTCAAAAGAAATAGCTGAGAGGAAAAAGAAATTTCAAACAGTGAGAGTCAAGGCAGAAAAACAGAAAATAATAGTAACACAAACCTTTCTGCCAAAAGCTAGACTCCAGAGAAATATCCAACCTAGCTAGCTCCAGATGCTAAGAAAGTGGTTTGCTTAAGTCCTTCAAAGATATAATGGCACAATAAAGGGATGAGAAATGTCTGGTTTGGGCCTGGGCACAATGGCTCATGCCTACAATCCCAGCAGTTTGGGGAGGCTGAGGTGGGAGGATTGTTTGAGCCCAGGAGTCTGAGACCAGCTTGGAAAACATAGCAAGACCTCATCTCTATGAAAATTAAAGCAATCATTAGCCAGTCATAGTTGTACTTGCCTGTAATTCCAGCTACTCTGGAGGCTGAGATGGGAGAATGGCTTTAGCTCAAGAGTTTGAGGCTGCATTGAGCCATGATCATGCCTCTACACTCCAGCCCAGGTGACAGACAAGAGATCTTGTCTCTATTAAAATAAAAATATATATAAATATAAAGAAATATCGGTCCTGGAGTCTTCTTAAATATCAAGGCAAAAAGATTACTTCATTTCCTCATCTTAAAAATTCAGGATTATTATTAGAAGCGATGGAAAAACAATAGATAAAGCATATCTTGCACATTTTAGATACTCTTTCAACAGCAGATGTTTTTGATGTGAAACTTAATAGTTTACAACATGACACAGAAAAATAGGATTTGATTTCAGTCATTACGGAGCAAGCCCAATGCCATGAGGATTCAGTATAGCAGTATATTCTGCTAAATAGCAGTCCAGTTGAATTTGATTAACTATATGTCTAAAATTGAATATATTTACTGCCTCTCATAAAGTGTCCTGTCTAATCCATATATTCACATGCAAAAGTAGAAAGATTGGTAACAGTCAATTCTACAAGTTTGAAGCCTCTAAAGAAAGATAATTTCATAATAATTTTTAAACTGATTCAGAGGGGAGCATTTTTAACCCAAGCTTGTATTATTTTTGTTAACATATTTCTTTAAATTCTCTTGATGTGTGGAGAGTAGTACAACTTTTAATTCATCATATTCCTAACACTCACAAAATGCCATCAACAATCTAGTGCAAAGAGTTCTTTAAGCAAACCTGCATTAAAATTCTACCTGACGGGAATGCTTTCACATATATTCTTGCAACCTATTTCAGGTCAGTTTCTCCAAAGCAGAGCCTAAGACAGGGATTCTTGTGTACGTGACTTATTTAAGGAATGCTCTCAGGAGTTACTCATAGAAGGTAGAGAACACGGAACAGGACAGGGAAGCAGCTAAGCAAAGATATAAGTTCAACTGAAGTCTTACCACTGAGGAAAAGTCAATATCTAATGGGAAACTCTGGGGCATGAATATACCATGGGCATTGTCTAGCCATAAGTACTCCATATCAGCAGAATGCAGTCTACTCCTGGGAGTGGGGCATAACCTCCGGGCTAGGAGGCTTTGATCATTCAAAGGAGCTCTCCAGGGAAGAGTACAGGCATTAGCTAACACAGCTGCTATGCACAGGAACGAGGGATAGGTGCACTTGGCCAGTAAAGGACATCTAGGCAAGTCTCAGAAGGTATCTACTATAATTCATTCCTTGCATTTCTTAGATCTACTTGCTTATCATATTCAGTTCCTTGTTTTCCACCACAGTTTCTGCAAGCTTACGGATAGTTACCATTTCTGGATAAATTGAGTCTCTGCTGCTACAGTTGGTCTTGCTGTAACATATCTGCAGTGCTACTTCTTCATGATGATCAGGACCATTTACACCCACTATCTCCTTGCATTCAAGTTTGCTGGCTGGGTAGTCCAACATGGTCGGGCGATTATCATAGCTCGAAGTTTGGTGGAACTCTGTGTCATCCTCTAGAAACCAGGACTTCTAGACCCACAGAACCTAGAGTTGTCAGGACAAAAAGAGCGAGTTATGAAACTGAGTCACTGGAAGTGATAATGAGCAGGGTCTTTTCTGCTTCCCCTTCTTGGTTCGCAGGCTTATATATTCAAACCATTGGGCATATACTGTACCATACTGTGGCCACTGGTATAAGATGAATATTGTACTGTGAAAGATGGCATCTATCCTCACAGGACAACTTTTCTAATACTGTACCTCAGCTGTGTCTTCTAGAGGTCATTTTGCTATTCTATAAAGCCAAAAACTTCTAGGTTGTGTTTATGTTAGGAAAAGACACTGTGAGTAGTCCTTGGCAGACCTCAATATGTAAGTTACATGAAATACATCTGTATTAGTCTTGTTAGGCTGTCATTACAAAATATTATACACTGGGAGACGTAACAGAAATTTATTTTCTGCCAGTCTGTAGACTGGAAGCCTAAGGTCAAGGTGCTGTCAGGGCTGTTTTCTGATGAGGACTTTTCTCCTAGATTATAGATGACCATGCTCTTTGTATGTCCTCGTGTGACCTTTTTCTCTGTTTGTGTAGTGATAGTTAGAGAGAGAGAGAGAAAGAGATCTTTTGTCTTTTCCTCTCATTATAAGGACACCAGCGTATTGGATTAGGATCTCATTCTTATGAAACCATTTAACCTTAATTACCTCCCTGAAGATGCTATTTCCAAATACAGTCACAGTGGGGGTGAGAATCTTAATATGTTAATTTTAGGGAAGACAATTCAGTCCATAACAAAATCTAAGATTTAGGGTAAGATCATGCCATTTGTAGCAGAAAACTATACCATTCAAAAGCATTGCCAAGTATAAAGTAAGAGCCTGGCCAAGAGACATCAAAAGAGCATACAGCCAGAGCTTCCTATCCTGAGTTGGGTGCTACAGAACAACTAAATTATAATGTGGACCCAGAAGCAATCTGTGCAATAAAAGTGACAAATCTTCAATTGGCCTCGAACGGCTCCAGTGGCCATAAGTAAGCTGTACAAAAAGATAGGCTAGATCCTCATGTCACTCAACACCATTACCCTTTTCTAAGTTCACACCTATGGCCTTTTATGATGTTATCAGCTGAAGAGGTAGGAAAAACTATGAGCTTAATTCACAAATAGCTATACATGTATAAATGTATATGAACATATAAAACACATAACCATATACATACGACATATGCATTATATATAGTACATATATACATATTATGTGTGTGTATATATATATTTATACATACCATATATATATGTAGCCCCATTCAACAGCTTTGCCTGATTTTAAGAGGCAATGTTGGTTAAAACAGAAGAGGATGAAGTGTGCTAGTTCACCTCTCAAAGCCTCAATTTCCTCACCTTTTTAATGGAAATATTAATCCTTATATTTTACATGATTACTCTGAGTATCAATTTAAGTAATATTAATCAAAATGCATAATAAACCAAGTGTTAGATAAAAACCAAGCTGTCAAATTCATATACACTGAGAGCTAAGTCTGTTTGCTCAAAAATTTATCTCCAGTTTCTTTAATATTAGAAGTACTCCATAAATAGCTGTTGAATTATATTTAAATTAAAAAATATTAGCAATTATTTCCATGGTATTGAGATATTCATATGAGAAGTTAATAGATTATTTATTTTCCTTCTATATGATAAACTTTGGTAGTATTAATCTCCTATTTCTATTTAAGTAAATAAGTTTGAAAACTTCTGTAAATATGTCATTATTTTTATAACCCAATGAACTTATAGCTGCAATTGCAATACTTTTTTCACTTAAGAGAATTCCAGACAAATACCAAAGTAACCTTCTAAAACAATATCTGAAAGTAAACAAATGTATTCTCACTTTCATGCTGCTTTTGAGAAAAAATTATGAACTAATTATTTGCATCACATAATTTTAGTTAGAACTCTGAGGCAGAAATTGTTACCCTTATTTAAATAAACAAATAATACAGCAAACAAAGTAAAGTTGCAGCAGATTATTTGAAAAAAAAAAATGGCGCCAACTATTTTCTTCCCTGTAATGCACTTGTTTTTGCTATATAACATGGCAGCTTGTTTCCCCAAAAGGAATGTTTATTTCCCCACCTCTAAAAGCTGGGCTCAACTTAAGACTTCCTTTGTCAACAGAATCAATGGATGTGGCACTGTGAAAAGTTCTGAGTCTCAAATACCCTTGCTTGCTTCTATTCTCTCTCTGGAGACCTTGCCTCTGACATTTAAACAAGTTTGGTTAGCCATGAGATGATGAGAGCTCAGCTGTCCTAGGCAGAGTACCCACAGATCTGAGAGTCCAGCCAAGGACAACAAAGCCACTTATTTAACCCACAGCTAGCACTCAGTGCACTACTGATGCCAGAGGAGCTGTGCATCAGAGTCCAGCATGAATTATCAACCCACTCACTTGTTAGGTTAAATGTATAGTCATTGTTTTAACCCAAGAAAGGTGGGTGTTTTATTTTACAGCTAATAGCTAACTGAAGCAGAGATATATGGAGATGTTGATAATCTACCGAAGTGAAAGAATGAGTTGGATCCAGATCAGGGATTCAAGTATGTAAGTTTCTGCCCAACTGCCTGTTATATATTAAAAACCTAGAGCCATATCTAAAGTTAAATATTCTATAAAACTTCTCCAAATGGCTACATGACTTGTTTACTCACTTCTTTTAGATCTCTGGTCAATTGTCACTTTTAAAATGAGCCCTTACAAAGCCAGCGTATGTAAGACAATATAAAAATAATTATTCTTTCCATTTCATTCGTTTCATAGCACTTACCATCACTTGAGTTTATGTATTTGTTTTTCTGCCTCTCTTAAATCACTACTAAAAGTTAAGCTTTCTGAGGGCAGGAATTTTATACATTTTTCTCATGGCTTGATTCCTAGGACTTAGTATATTCTCAATAAATATTGATTGAATTAATAAATAAATCAGCATTCTACAACCAAATTTCCTAATAATGCTTAGGAAATTTGCCCACAAATTACCCATAATATCTCTCATATTCCCAGTAAAGTCTACAGAAGTGACTAAAAAAAGTGTTCCAATAAACTATCTAATTGGTTGCTAAATGTTTTATGGATTATTCTGAAGTTTAGTTTTCTGAGACTAAAAATTTTAAAAATTCAGTGCTTTAATCTTTGAATCTCAAATTCTTCTAACATAACGTGCATTATCTAGGAGAGGAAGAAAATGTTGTTAGTTTTGTTTTTTTTTCTTTTTATCTAAAAGCTGCGTACATAAATTTGCTGTTGGCTCTTTAATAAAATTTTGTCTCTCTAGGGTGATGACTGATAGGTCTCAAAATACATAGCAAATTATAGGCCATTAGCTAAAGCCTCTCTTTAAAGCTTTACTTGAACAAATAATGGGTAAAAGGATACGTTCTCTAGATGAATATGATAGATCACAGTGCTTTGGTTAACTGACTTTATAACTTTGGGGAGACAGATCTGGTTGGCTAGAAACACTAATAGATAGAAACATAATTATCACATAAAACCTATAAAACTCAAAATGAGTTGATCTTAATATTGCTGTCCCTCCATGGCCAGTAAGCAAACCTCCATTTTACCAGAGGAATACAGAATAAAGCCATCTGGATTATTGGAGAAAAGAGCATTCAAGTGCCTTAGATTAACCCGAGCCTTATTTTCCGAGGGAATAGCTCCAACCATCCAGCTAAAAAGGATGTCAATTTAGAACTCAGTTTGATGTAAAGGGATAGAAAAGATTAAGATAATTAATTGGCATCTGACCATGTTTAAAGAGTGGGAAGGTTTGGGATGGAAAACAATCTCAGAAAATTGCATTGTAATTATGAGAAGAAAACAGGGTCTAGCTCATTGCTTGCAGGGAGCAAGAAATTAAGAGTCAGTGTAACTTTATTTTTTATGAGGTGATCAGAGTCTGCAAAACATTATTGCTGTTGCCATTAGTTGCAAAAAAGTGATATATTAAGGAAGACAATAAATCTAATTTGTTAGACTAGATACCCATAATGTTTGTAAAGCTATATATTGGTCTCCTTAAAAAAATAATCTCTGTGATAGATTGTTTGCAAAAATAGCCACACTTTCACTTTCTGTACCCAAGCCCTTTTACAATGTGAGTTTGCACTTTCTCCCATCAAGACTGTCTATTTATCCACTGATTGAATTTGAAATATTGGTGTCTTGATTTGTCTGAAAAAATGAGTCAGATGTGACATCATGCCAGTGGACCTCCCAAGGGCATGCAAATTTCTACTTGTTCTCTTTGATCCTTACCGTGCTATGAGAACAAGACTTTCTGGAACTGACGATGAGAGACTTTATCAGAGTCCAGTTTTCTCAGCCAAGGCTTTGAATAAATTAGGACACTCAGCCAGCACCACAACAAAACAAAACACAACAGTGTGAGCTGATCCACACGTAACAACTGATATATACAGTGCATTGAGTTCCACAGATAATAATTCATACCAGTTCAGGCCAAAATCACTGCCCAGTTGACCTGCAAACTGTGAGCTACTAAGCAGTTTTAATATTAAACCAGTAAGTAGTTTGTTGGTTTGTTTTGTGATAAGAATTACTAATTAGATATCCAACATAAGAAATTAGAAAGTATGGCCCAAAATTGTAACAGAGGAAAAACAAATCTCAATTGTAATGAAAACAATTTACCATCAGACTTTAGAAAATTTGTGATCTTATACGTGGAATAAGGCAAGAAGATGAAAAATACCTTGATTCTGGTTAAGATCACAATGGCCAGACATTATCCCATGTTCTACTCACCTATAGTATAGGAACCTCTATCCTTACCATCTGTTATGCCCTAGGAATCTGTATTAATCAGTGTTCTCTAAAGGGACAGTAATAATAGGGTATATTTATACATGAAGGAGAGTCTATAAAGAGAACTGATTCACTAGATCAGAAGGTGAAGTTCCACAATAGGCCATCTGCAAGTTGAGGAGCAAGAAAGCCATTCTGAGTTTCAAAACCTTAAAAGTATGGAAGCCAACATTGCAGCCTTCAGTTTGTGGCTAAAGGCCCAAAAGCCCCAGCAAATTATTGGTGTAAGTCCAAGAGTCCAAAAGCTAAAGAACTTGAAGTCTGATGTTTGAGGGCAGGAATCATCCAGCATGGGAGAAAGATGAAGACCAGAAGACTAGCAAGTTTGCCCTTTCCAACTTCTTTTGCCTGCTTTTTTCTAGCCATGCTGGCAGCTGATAGTGCCTACCCAGATTGAGGGTGAGTCTGTCTCTTCTAGTCCAGTGACTCAACTATTAATCTCCTTTGGCAACGCCCTTGCAGACACACCCAGGAACAATACTTTGCATCCTTCAATCCAATCAAGTTGACACTCAATATTAACCATCACGGTGCCCATTAATATTTCAGGATGCTGCAGGTAACAAATGCAAGAAAGTCAACTTTTTAAATATAGATCTCTGCTAGACTCTACTCCTAAATCAAATTAGGATCTTGAAGTGTGATAAATAGCATGACACATAGAGTTAGAATAATACAATGTCAGAACTTTAGTTTCATTTCAAATATATTTGTCCATGTAGAAAAGTTAGAAATGATACTTGCCTTGAAAACACTGAGGTACAAGTCTAAGAATTCTGCCGATGTTTCAAATTTTTCATTGTTTATTCTGTGCTTAGGGAATAGAGTTCAAAATCTGTATCAGAAACTACAAGACTTTATTGCACCGTCTCTTGTCTATGACTCTAGTCTTATCTCCCACTGCTCCTCTCAAGTGCTCACGTGAATTTCATTTTTGCTTCCTTTTTTCAGGAACCCACCACAAAGCCCAGCTAATTTTTGTATTATTAGTATAGCTGAAGTTTTGTCATGTTGCCTAGGTTGGTCTCCAACTCCTGGGCTCAATCAATCCCAAAGCGCTTGGATTACAGGCATGAGCCATCACACCCAGTTACATTTTGTTTAAATTAATTTGCTAACAGTTGACCATGCTTCTTCTGTCATACCACAATGACTCATTTTTATGTCTTCATAAAGAAAAGAGAGTTACTAAAACAAATTAAAATATCAAATTTTCTTTATATATTTAGAATGTCAAAATTTAAAATGTCAAACTTTAAAAAGTATATACTTGGGATGCAATTTATAAAAATCTTAGAATTATTAGACTTAAATGGTACCCCAAAGACCATCTTCTTTAAACCTTTTATCTTTCAGATCAAGAAAAGAAAATGACTGAGACAAACTATTTCAACTTAAATAAATAAGAAAAATAGGATCATTAGATCTAGACTCTCATTCACCTGTTTCCAAGAACACTATGAAAATTAGCTTTCAAAAAATTTTATAGAATTTGAATGCCCAACAAATATTTAGGAAAGAAACATGAGAAAATAATAGCTAAATACTACAAAAGCTTCCTATGCCTAAGGCATCCAGCTTGTTAGAAGGTTTCTCATGAGCAAAGTCAGTCTTGAGTAGAGTTTGGACACAAGTACATAATGAAAAAAACTACAAACTCCAGATGATGTATACAACATGTACATGTCAAGAAAGCAAAAGCTTGAATTATTGTCTTGGAAGACAAACATAACCTTTTCTTCTCTTTGTACACAAATCTTCACTTTATTTCCTTGATTCCTTATCACATAAATCACAACTTCAGGTGCATTCTAGAACTATCCTGTCACTTATAAGGATAACTACGAGAGATGCTTTTCTTAATTCCCTTAAGCCTCAGTTTTTGTATCTGTCTGTGAGACAGTAAATACATGTGGCTTCTCTCCCATTGCATGGTTTGTGCTAAAGTTCGGTGAGAAGAATTGACAAACTGAGATATAAAAGAGAAGTAAAATGCTGGGATTTGGTCCAAGAAATTTTCTCTTGTGTAGGCCAGTAATACAATACTGAAGGCTAGAATTTCACTAAATTTAAAATCTTGTCTTAAATAAGATTATAATAGCAGTAAATTAGACTAATCTTTATATTGTTTAAATATACCTGGTATAATTTACTTCAGTACTTGCTATAATAAAAGCAACTGCATCAACAAAAATTCCTTGTGTCTGTTTATTGTTTTCACATCTATTCTTTTTTTGGTCTTCGTTGAAAATGAATTCATAATATTACTAGTTATAGTGGAGAAAAAATTTAAATAAGGCAAGAACACTTCACTGTAATTACAAAACTTATCTGAAACCTTACAATTAAGTTTTTAATCCAGATTTTAATTCAAGTTTTTCCTCTTATATGTATGTTTTTGATTCACATATTTTCTGCAAAATCAATGCACCTCAGTCATCTTTAACTAAGCGCTTAATATCTTTTATTCTGATCAATGCATTTATGCCAAAAAATTATAATTATAAAATTTGGAAGACTAAAACATAAATACTGTTTGGTTACATAAAAATATTTGACCAGAACATATTTTGAAATATCACACCTACACAAAATGACTTTTCAGTGTTTCCTAACAAGCAAAGTTATTAAATTCCCTGAAGAGGCCATAATTTTTTCATATCAATTCTCAAAATACTAACTTGAAGAATGAAAGGGTTATGCTAATAATGATTAAAGATGCGGTTAAAATTGGGATAAATGTTTCAAGACAATAAAACTCGAAAAGAATCTAAACAGCACTGAATTACATAAATGTCTGGGGAAATAGATGAATTAAGTATAGATCATCATCTCATAGTAACCTTTGATGGTTCTCATTAAAACTGGAGCAATAGAATCTGTTAGAGGCCTCCAGAGAGATATTATGTGTAAATGCAGAAATTAAAAAATGAATATTAAATGATCCTATTGAGAAATTAAGGCCATTCAATTGTGTTAATGGTACTAAAGTATCAGGTCTATGTTTTCAATCTGTTTCTCTAAAAAGAAAATAAAAATCTGCATCTAATGTACAGATTTAATAAAACATAATTCAAATAACATCTGTTTTGCATAATAAAGATTTGTATAAATTATATAGACTGTGATATATATGCAATATATATAACACAGACATAAACATATTTACATACACAAGATGTTGCCTTCTTGGGCACTAAACTGGTCATTTTACAAACATAAGTTTACAATGTCAATGACATTCAACTTCACATTCCCTTTTTGAATAATCTGGTAATGTACAATTTACCATTTCAGGTTACAGATCTGCACAATATCACAAAATATCAGAATGAATAGGATACTCTATTTGAAATAATGTGATTCATAAAGAGAATAAAATTAATCTATTTTTGTCACAAACACACATCTGCAGCTTCAGAGAAAATTAAATATAAGAACGCAGCATAGATATTATGCAATTCCATCTGATATTTTTAAATGTGTAGTTGGACCAGGCTCAGGGCTCTGAGTAATAAAAGACTATGGGGTTCACTGGGATAAGTAAAGAAAGACCCTGTTTAAGGAGAAACTACTTAAACTGTGTCATGTAAGGTCATTAGGCATGATCCATAATACTGAGAGAAACAGACAATTGAAACTGAGAATTATGCAAGAAAATTTTTGTAGAGATTGCCCCATATTTTGAAGGTTTCACCCTAAAAAATAAAGCTCTTATTGGATTCCTTTTCCTTATAATATTTCAATTACTAGATTTAATTGATGATGCAAGTATGCGCAGGTGAAGATTTTACTCCTGTTTGCAATTATTCATGAAGACAGTGGGTATGGTATTGTCTCTTGGTTAAAACACCTTAGGGTAAAATTTAAGCCCTGAAATACTCTGTATTAGGCTTTCTTCTTCTTGGCAACATTGTAAACATGGCCATAAAGAAGGGAAGAAACAACTTGAACATTGCCAGGCAATTATTACCTGAATAAAAACAACCCATGTTTAAAGCCAAATTATTCCTATCACAGCAAAGTCTCTTTATGAATTTATTATATGAATTTCAGCTTCCAAAGCAAGTTTTATGAAAAGATAATGTTTATTTTTCTTTTTGTGTAGAAGCATTTGGCTTGCCATGAAGCATTTTTTTCTTTGTTGTATTTTTTATGACAGTTTGGGAAAAGCAATTTTAGATCCGAAGTATGTGTAATCGTATTGATGGGTAATGATAAAATATCAGTCAGGCTTTGAGCCAAAAGTAATCTATGAGATAAAAAAGAAAGCTAAGGCTTTGCGTGTCTGCACAACTCTCTTGCTCTCCTCTACCTCATCCCCCAAGGCCAAAATCACCCCATCCACACACTTTCTCATAAATGCATGAGCTATTCTGCATGTGCACTGCAATAATTTATTTAGTTACCCTGCCTAAATACCAGAGCCAATGGGTAGTCAGATGCTCAGCATATAAAAATTTGCTTTGTAAAATATTAGCACAGCTATACATTTTTCTGTTATTTTACATAGCTATGCAAGCACAAACATTTAATGTCAAGTTAGGCATTGGCATAAATGGAAAGCATTTTTGTAATATTAAGGGGCAGCAGCTATTCCTTTTTCCCACTCAAATGCTCAATGTTTCTTGGTCCTCTTCTTCTCATCTTCCCATGATTTTTGTGTATCAAAGGACTCTCAGTTTCTCCAGAATAGGAAACTGTCATTGGATACCTGACCCAGAGGTCATGAAACTTTTTCAATGAAGGACAAGATGACAGGTATTTTAGGGTGTGTGGGCAATATGGTCTGTCTCAGCCATAGAATTTTTCCACACAAATTAACAAAATATAAACAATGGATGAATCTGTGTTCCAATAAAAGTTTGCTTACAAAAACACGCAGTAAATCAAATTTGACTGATGAGTCAGTTCTCAAAATCTTGCCCATATTTAAGCTTTCTGGGGCTAGATGTTGGTGTCATTTCTTTTTATTTCTGCTTATACTGAATTATTAGAGCAACTTCATTTCTGTCTTATATCACAGAATACATTCCTTATTATTTTTTCCAGAGTCTGGAATTCTCATGTATCTCCAGCTGATCTGAACACCCTACACTGAAAATATTGCACTTCTGTACAAACTTTATATATATATATATATATATATATATATATAAAGTTTGCATGTGTGTGTGTGTATATATATATATACACACATACATATATATATATACACATATATATATATGGTACAAGTACAGAGTTCTTACATGCATATATTGCAATATTGCATAGTGGTGAACTCTGGGCTTTTAGTGAACCCATCACCCAAATAGTGAACACTGTACCCAATATATAACTTGTCAGTCCTCACCTACCTCCCACCCTCCTACCTTTTGTAGTCTCTAGTGTCTATTATTTCAGTCTGTTTGTCGGTGTGCACCAACTGTTTATCTCCCAATTATAAATGGGAATGTGCAGTATTTGACTTTCTGTTTCTCCATTATTTCACTTAGAATTATGGCCTCCAGTTTCAGCTATGTTGCTGCAGAAGGTATAATTTTATTCTTTTGAATGATGGGTGGTATTCTATATGTGTGTGTGTGTGTGTGTGTGTGTGTGTATGTGTGCGCGCTCCACATTTACATTATCCATACCTCCTTTGATATATACTTAGGTTGATTCTGTATCTTTGCTATTGTGAATAGTGTTGTGATAAACATACAAATGCAGGTACCTTTTTGATATAATTATTTATTTCTTTTTGGGCAGATAGTGGGATTGTTTGGTTGAACGGTAGTTCTGTTTTTAGTTATTTGAGACATTTCTGTACTGTTTTCCATGACAGCTGTACTAATTTACATTCCCACCAAGAGTGTATAACTGTTCCCTTTCCACTACATCCTCACCATCATCTGTTGTTTTCTGACTTTTTTTTTTTTTTGAGACAGAGTCTCACTCAGTTGCCCAGGCTGGAGTGCACTGATGTGCTTTTGGCTCACTGAAACCACTGTCTCCCTGGTTCAAGCAATTCTGCCATCTCAGCCTTCCAAGTAGTTGGGATTACAGGCACCCACCATCATGCCAGGATAATTTTTGTATTTTAATAGAGACAAGGTTTCACCGTGTTGGCTAGGCTGGTGTTGAACTCCTGACCTCAGGTGATTCACTCACTTCAGCCTCCCAAAGTGCTAGGATTACAGGCATGAGCCACTGTATCTAGCTGTTTATTAACTTTTTAATAATAGATTTCTGACTGCTGTAAGATGATATCTCCTTATGGTTTTAATTTGAATGTATATGATGATTAATATTGTTCAACATTTTTTTCATATATTTGTTGGCCACTTATATATCTTTCTTGGAAATATCCATTCATAAACTCTACTCAATCTTTAATGGGTTTATTCATTTTTCTCCTTGAGGTGTTTTAGTTCCTTAGGAATGTATTTAGCTAAGGAGGTAAAAAAGTCTCTATTAGGAGAATGACAAAACACTGATGAAATAAATGGTAGATGACACAAACAAACTGAAAAGCATCCTATGCTCATGGATTGGAAAAATCAGTATTGTTAAAGTAACCATACTTCTCAATAATGTACAGATTCAATGCAATCCCTATCAAATTATTAATACCAATGTTCAACAGAATTATAAAAAACAATCCTAAAATTCATGTGAAACCCAAAAAGAACCCAGATAGCCAAAACAATCAAATGCAAAGAGAGCAAAACTGGGTGCATCACATTGCCTGACTTCAAATTATGCTAAAAAGGTATAGTAGCCAAAACAACATGGTACTGGTGTAAAAACAGACACATGGATCAATGGAACAGAATAGAGAACTCAGAATCAGCCAGATGCCTCCCACCAATTGACCAAGTCAGCAAAAACAATACCTGCGGAAAGCACACTCCATTCAGTACACAGTGCTGGGAGAATTGGGTATCATATGCAGAAGAATGAAACTGTACTCATCCCTCCCACCACATACTAAATTACCTCAAGATAAAGAATTAAATGTAGGACCTAAAACTATAAGACTCCTAGAAGAAAACCTAGGAACCTCTTCTGTATATTGGTTTACGTAAATAATTTATTACCAAGTCCTCAAAAGCAGACTCGACAAAAATAAAAATTGATAGATGAAACTGAATTAAACTAAAACGTCTCTGTGCAGCAAAATGAACAATCAACATAGTGAACGACGACATACGTCATAGAAAAAATATTTGCAAACTGTGAATCTGACAAACTCATTCTTCACTGTAACTCAAGGAGGGTATCAGTTCTCATTCATGATTTAGACTTCCGTATTTAGCCTTAAATGACCACCTTTTTCACTCAAGGCTTAGTTTACCCTTGATAACCCCCACTTTCTCTGTAAGCATCCAAGACACTCTGCTTGCAATACACACTATCCTCATCCATCCACTAGTAATGCTTTAAATTGAATGTAAAGGAATATAGTGGCTTCAACTAGAAAAACTTTAAATTATCTTACTTGGCATGAACTCTGCAGATAAGTGTTTCTAGGTTTTCTACATTAGCTCATAAATATACTCAAGGAACTTAGGCCACTTTTATCCCTCCGCTGTTTACCTTATAGATACAGATAGTTATTACAGCTCTAAAAATGTTCATGTCACAATACAAAATAGATTTAAGGACCAGAAAAGGCTATGGTTTACTTCAGGAAGAGAAGTCGTCCAACTCATTTACATTTACATTTAAGTCTCATTCGTGGAAAGCAGGTTATATGCTTATCCCTGAAGCAACCATCAGCAATTAGGGACTGAAATTTTGAGTAAACATTCAGATCAATTAAAATTCATTTCCTAGCTCTAGGAGGGACTTTGCGTTTCCTGAGAGTAAGTGTAGTTCCCTGACAACTTGGCCAAAATCAATGTAATTGTTTCCAGATAGGAAAGGGTGTAGGAATAGCCGAGTGACAAATTGGGGTTAGTCATCCTTTATTAGCACAGAGGAGTGCTGAATCTAAAGAAAAGGATGAGAACTCATATTCAACAGTTCACTTTTAGCATGACCTTGGAGGTACTGCTCAGCCTGTCTGCCTAGCCTCCCTCCTGTGGAAAATGAGCTTGATAAAGTAGCATCTTAGATCTCATGGAAGTAAGAGGCATTGGAATATATTACTCAGCCCCAAGTACTCAACTCTGCACAGACCGGGTATAGATCATAAAAAGTTTGATTAAAGAGTGTACTCAAATGACACTTCTGTTATTGCTGAAAGCTCAACAGAGGATGCTGTGTCTCGTCTGCAACCCACTGATTTTCTAAATTACCAATTTATAAAAGTTCTTTTCAGAAACACTCTGCATAATGTGCTTATTGTTCTACCTTTCACTATTTTTGAAACAAATCAGCAGCAAAGAGACTTATTTCATTTACTTCCAAAGAAGGTTAGTTGTTTCAGACTGAATGACCTTTTAGCTGTTCTTTGCCAAGATAATCTAGTCACGACCAACCTGCCTTTGTTTGGTATTTTCCCATGAAAAGGACTCAGGGGACCTTGGAAAATGCATGAGGATAGGAATGTGGAGAACAGGAACAGGAGTCTTAGATTTAACAAGAAACAGTTTTACAAGTCCCCGACTCTATTCACTGCAGTCTTCTCAGAAAGAAAATCCACTGAGAGAAGCAATGTGAAAAAAGATGAATTCTGCTCTCTCCCCTCAACTCTGTAACACTGAACTAACTGTACCACTCCAACAACAATGCTGAATTGACAGCACTCAGTTCAAATGCCCACTTCTATGACTGGAGTGGCTGGCTGGGAGAAAGTCCTAAACTCAAAGGCTTTGCTCAAGATTTCATTGATGGTGGGTTCAATGAAGTCATAACAATCATATCAGTCATTGCAAATGATGAGGTGCTGCTGGGATCATCCTGGCAGATTTTCATGACTGGTATGCCAGCTTATGCTGTAGGATTGTTACACGTTGTTAAATAGGCAGCATATTTCTCCCTAATAAAGCCATTCATGTTAGTATCATCTCAGAGGAATGGGAGCAAATTCTCCTCACATTTGCAGCCGTCCCTCAATCATGGATGGAATGTCCACTTAAGCGCTCTTCCCAAACTTGTGCTAGAAAGGAAAGATAAAAACATTTATCAGTCAGTTCAGTCTTTTCCCTTAGATTGCTTATTGCCTGTACTCTTCCCTAATGTCTCCCAAACTAAAAATTCTAAAGTAATAAGGAAGACTTAAATCAGGAGATTGTAGGGCTGATTCTTGGAGGATGAAGAAACATTTCTGTTTAGAGAATCAGAAAGACTCTGAAAGCAGAAGAAATTTAACATGTCTTGTAATAGACCTAGAGATGTTATGGGGATTTGAGGATCATGAAAAGTAGTTTGATTTGGTTCGATATACTGGGAGAGCTTGTACAAATGAATGTACAATAAATATTGGGAGATTATTCTTAGATCCTATTATCAAGGTCATTAGATTTTTCCTGAAGGAGTAGAAAAAATGAAACAACTCTTTACCTTTTATCATTATAAGGGAATAATTCTCATTTATCTTTTTATCCATGTTCACAGGGAGCATGCAACAAAATAAATAATTATTGAGAAAGAAAAAGGATTAGATAAATAGCGGTATAACAAGTTACTGGACATTCTAGATAGAGCTAACGTCAATTCTCTTGAGAAACATAGTTCAAATATAATAGGAGCAAAATTCTCAGAGGTTTGGTCAAGTCATACGGCTGGTTCCAGAAAAGTAGAGGACTAAAGTTTAGAAAAAAGCAAAATAAAATAACTATTTTTTAAATTTACCCTTTTTGAAGCAAATTTTCATTTAAATAGAACATTTTCTTTATTGAATATGCATTAGCTACAAAAAGTCATTTTTGGAAAAGAGGTATAAATATGATCTTAATACATAAATGCATAACAACTCCTTGTATCTGAATATCATTATGCCAAACAGTTTCACATCCATTATCTCTATAAACCTTGCAGCAACCTAATGAAGTAGGTAAGACAAATACCATGTTTTCCAGTGGTCAGAGCCATGGAGCTCGTTCATAAAGTAGCAACCCAAGTTACTGGAATCACTTTCATTGAACCTTTTTTAAATGGCATAATAGCATTAAAATCCCACATAACTTGCAAGTTCTTAGAGTAGTAGGAACAAAACAGAAATATATTTTATATGATTTATGGGCCAGAATAACAAGAATAATAATTTTTCCCTGTGTCAGGACAGACAGACTCAGAGAAAAGGATAGGGACTTTGACATCTTAGTAAACTTCGGATTCTGGAATAACTGGTGCAACCCTAATTGGCAAAGGTTGATGAGGTAATATCAATGTCCCTTGTGGCACTTTAGATAAATCTGGGATTTCTGAGTGGTAATAATGAAACACTTTGGGTGGCACGCTATTCCATTCATGTGAATTCCGAGTATTAATTCATGTGAATTCCGAGTATTAATTCATGTGAATTCTGAGTATTAATTTCAGATCTGAGCAGAGGCAATTAGGTAGAGTGAATGAAATGACTATTAGGACAAGAAAAGAAAAAACACAAAATACATGAAGAAATGGAGTAAGACAGGAAGAAATTAGAAGAAGGATGTCAGGGAGGGTATCACGGTATCATTCAGAGAAAGAAGAAAATACAGCATATGACAATTCAGTAACCCTCTCATCATCCAGAAAAAAGATAGAAAACAACCAGCACGTGGGCCTCCATTCCCCTTGCTTGGCTCAAGAGAGGCACTGCTAACTGATCATCCCACTGTTATCTACTAGGTCATGTGGAACTACTGTCATTTTGTTTTGCTGGAGCTCACATGATCTAATATTCTAAAGACTGGTATACCATTATGCCTTCATGGTAGGCAGAACTCCGAGGCCTTCTCAGTACAAACATAAGTCTTGGAGACATAGACAGTGCACCAGTAGAAATTTAGAAATTGCCTTCACTAGACTTATGCATGCACTAGAAACATATACATTGTAAAACATGCAGCTATAACCCCAAGCAGGAAGACCACTTCACACAATCTTCATGAAATATCCTTTATAGCATTTTTGGATGCAAGTCTTATATCTCAATCTGAGAGAAATATAGGTGAAGCAATATACTGAAGTCTGTCTTGAGAACATTGCCAGAATGGAGGTCACAACTTTCTCCCATTCATTTCTGATAACCTAGGCCTCCTTCAAATCTAGAGGACTGAAAACTTTTTTTTAAATTTTATTTGACAAATATTTTATTGGGTAATTTTATGAGTTAGTTACAAGTCTAGATATCTCACATAGTGAAAGCCTAACCTTCAGAATTAATGACTAGAGTTCTCTTTCTCCTGTAGATTCCTTAGATACCCTCTGTACAAAATACTTTCACTTATCTTTTAATAACCTTCTCAGATACCATCCCTTGATAAAGATTTATCAGAACCAGCATAAAGGATTTGTAGGTTTCTCATCTGTGCGTCCATACCAATGCCACTTTATTCTACAACATACAAGTTACAACATTGTCCTAGTTTATTGTTTATGAAAAAGATAATTACTTTTTCAACACACACTCAAGAAAAGCTTGCAATGTGTCGTAATCTAGGCTGGACTAAATGTGAAAAGAAGGAAATAAATAAATAAAAAGAGAGATGGAAGGAGGGAGGGAGGGAGGGAGGGTGGGAGGAAGGAAGGAAGGAAAGAAGGAAAAGGAAGGAAGGAATGAAGGTAGGTAGGTGACCAGCTTGAGCAAGGTGACTCATGCCTGTAATCCCAGAACTTTGGGAGACTGAGGTGGGTGAATCCCCTGAGATCAGGAGCTCCAGACCAGCCTGGCCAACACTGTGAAACCCCGTCTCTACTGAAAATACAAAAGAATTAGACAGGTGTGGTGGCAGGCACCTGTAATCCCAGCTGCTCGGGAGGTTGAGGTAGGAGAATCGCTTGAACCTGGGAGGCAGAGGTTGCAATGAGCTGAGATCATGCCATTGCACTCCAGCCTAGACAAACAGAGCGAAATTCCACCTCAAAAAAAAAAAAAATGAAAAAAGAAAGAAAGAAAAGAAAATATATCAACTGTCAAGTTCAGAGCACATACACGGGATTAGAAGTGGGGGTTATTCTGAGCCTCAAGACTCTCTGGTCATTGTATAATAGAAACTTCATTGAATAGAATCTCATCCTGTATCCTTGACTCTGGCTCTCCTATTTTAACACTAGGAAGTGTAAATATGCTCTCACTCAAGGCCTCGCCAACTCATGGAAGAGAGGGTTTGGATAGAAAGAAAGTAAGTTACATGCAAGATTTTGAATTATAGGATTTTAGAAATCATCCTCTTTGCCTCTTACTATGGTATAAATGAGAAAAATGTAAGATAATTCAGTTGAATTTCTTTTATAATGGGAGATATATCTGAGATATTATATTCTAATTCATTGCTACAGTTGTCTTAATTCCTCATCCTGGATCACTGCCAAAGCTCTACCACAGCAACCTTCCTTTGTATGGCTCAGTAGCAATAGTAAATTCAGGAGGGTTCTCTGGTAACCGCTGGCTTCTGTACTTTATTTTTGACAATGAACAAATATATGAGCTCATTTTTCTTGTATTATGTCACACACTTTCCTACACCTGATAAAGAATTAATGCTACTAGTCCAGAATAAGACCAAAGTAAGGCTTAGTCTGTACTTCTTTACATATTACAATTGTTATATGTAAGAGAAGAGAGAGAGGGAGAGAGAGAGAGAGAGGAAGATTTTGTAAAGAAGAGTTTGTTGGCATAAATTACAGTGTTATTAGCGTAAACCTATCTTTTAAAAAAGTGCCTCATGGGGTTGGCACAATGACTGTGACTTCTTACTTATCTTTAAAAGGTGTAATATATAATTTCTGACAGTGCTATTTTTTCTTTAGACTAATGATACTGCTTTGTTATTTTTACAAAGCCCTTAGCTACTACTTTTTCTCTGAGAAAGCTTCTTTTATCTCTATCTCAATAGAAAATGTTTCCTGGCTTTCCCCAAACTGCTATGACTTCTAATACGGCATTGTTCTTCAGTCAATCCCACAAGTACCCATTTCAGAGGCAGAATAACATGTTCCGAAAGAAACCAAAGCATCTTCTTCTTTTTCAGTGCAGGAAAGTGGAAAATAATCTCACAATTATTATAACTGCATAACACCTACAATGTAATTTTTAGAAAAAAAACTAATGAATACTAAACCCTTGTTTGTTTATTTTTAAATGTTTACTGCAAACCTAACATATAATTTATAATGCAAATGTTAACTTACTAATATGATTACAATCTAAAGTTCATTTTATCTGCAAATTACCGATGAAAAAAACTAAAGACAGGTGAGTTTTGACAACAAGTCCACAGTTGCAGAGTTGCATCACTTAACAACTGCCATAGAATATTCTGTCCCAAAACGTAGAGTAATAAAATAACAGTCTGGGCACCGTGACTCACGCTTGTAATCCCAGCACTTTGGGAGGCCAAGGTGGTAGGATAACCTGAGGTCAGGAGGTTGAGATCAGCCTGCCCCCCATGGTGAAACCCTGTCTCTACTAAAATTACAAAAAAATAGCCGGGCATGGTGACAGGGACCTGTAATCTGAGGTACTCAAGAGGCTGAGGCAGGAGAATCACTTGAACCTGGCAGGCAGAGGGTTCAGTGAGCCGAGAACATGCCACTGCACTCCAGCCTAGGTGACAAGAGCGAAACTCCATCTCAAATAATAATAATAATTAATAATAATAATAATAAAACAGCAATCCGTTAAGCTTAAAATTTGGTGCATCAGCAATGTAGCATGGGTTCAGCTGCATGGTTTCCCAGTCTTGGGCAAGTTACCTCGGGCACTGGGGGTCAGCTATGGGTTCATAAGGCAAGACAGCTTTTGGAGGTTGACTGCTGAGAGCTAACATTTCTCAGCTCTAGTCTATGAAGTCTCTCATCTTCCAGTAGACTGACTTAACCTTGTTCTTATTGAGGAGGCAAGAAACTAAAAGCAAATCTGCTCCATCATGAACAAGAGCAAGCAGAAGTATGCAAACGCTCTTCAGGCTTAGGTTCAAAAGTATTAACTTACACCACACATACTTTTTGTCAAAGCAAGTCACAAGGCCAGCCGAGTGTCAGAGTGAGTGAAAACCAGAAATTTTCATAGAAAGGGAGATAAAAACAGGAAGACTGCTATTTGGGTCATCAATGCAATCTATTTACCATGATCTGAATTTGGCCAAAAGTATTCTTATTTCTTATCAAAGAAAATAATACATCTACCCTTCCATAAATTTCTAAGTCTCATCCAATTACAACACTAGGCTGCAAGAATAAGACATTATGATATATATCAGGTCTGGATGCAGTTTCTTGAATGGGGCTCCTTTTGAGCCAGAGAACTATGAATTAAAAAGGCAGGTTATCTTCCTCCTGCACATTCAACATATAATAGTATAAAGAATAGCCACAGGATCTTCATAATGCCCAACCCCATTCTAAAAGTGAGAGGGAATAAAAGAAGACACAAAGCATCATGAATTCATACCAATTCAGTAAACGCATTGGTCAAATATTGCCTGTCAACCCACCCACCCCCACCTACACACTCTAAAAGTGGGGAATGTTCCTGGGCACTTCTCCCCCTAGGACTGTGTCTGCAATATCTTCTTTACTTGGCACTCTCTTTTTGGTCCTTGGCTCTATTTTGTCAAGTGTCCTTTCTTTTTATTTAAATCACTCTCTATGGAGTCTTCTGAATAAATGATCTATGGTGACAGTAAAAACTGAACAGCTTTATACTGTCTCATAGAAATTTGGAATCCCAGAGGACCTCTAGATGTTTGAATCATCTTACCCCTTTTTAATCAAAAATAGGCTCTTTTTTTTTTTAACAATTCAACTCTCTTAATTTTTTGAGCCTTCTGTTAATCTCATTCAATTCCATTTGGCAAAACCTTAAGCACTAAGTGTTTTGAAACACGTAATATTGCTATGGAACAATACCCCTAAAATTCCTAGAAAACTTTTTTTTTTTTTTTTTTTTTTGGCTACAAGAGTGTAGATCACCCTTGTCCAATCCCTGGTCCATAGGTCACATGAGGACCAAGACAACTCTGAATGTGGCCGAACACAAAGTCTTAAACTTTCTTAAGACATGATGAGATTTTTTTTGCATTTTTTTTTAAAGCTCATTAACTACTGTTAGTGTTAGTATATTTTACGTGTGGCCCAAGACACTTCTTCTTTCTGCAATGTGGCCAGGGAAGCCAAAAGGTTGGATACCTGAGTCTCTAGAAGGTATCAACTTAAGTTTTTTCTGGAATCTTAACAAAGGTTATTAAATATCATTTTTATGATAGGCAGGAATAATATTATCTACCTGTAAGATGGGGATCAACTCTTATCTACTTATTTGAATAATTGTATGGACTGAACTGTTTCACCTTCACCCAAATTCCTGTGCTAAAGGCCCAAACCCCAATATGTCTGTGTTGGGAGATGGGGCTTTTAAAGTGGTGATTAATGAGTTCATAATGGTGGATGCCGAACCTGACTGGTTTGCTTATTAGAAGAGGAAGGAAAATACATGTGAAAGATCATGTAAAGACACAGTGCTAAGAAGGTCATCTATAAGTGAGAGAGAGGCCCTTGGGGAAACAGAATCTGTCAACATCTTAATTTTGAATATCTAGCCTCCAGAACTCTGAGGAAATACATTTCTATTGTTTAAGTCTCCTAGTGTGTGATATTTTGTTGTGGCAGCACTAGCAAACTAATACAAATGAGTATAAGAATGAAAGATGTGGACTTCCAGTTCCAAAATGGCAGCATAGAAGCAAGCTGGCTTTACTCACCCAAAAGAAAACCACAAACACACATATAGGACTGAGATTTTCAGCAGCAAACACTGTCAACTGAAATACGAGATAAGAGAGTTCCTTCTCTTTCCAGAGAAGTGAAAGTAACCTCCAAATAGATGATAAGAAAATTGGACTACCACATCTGCAAATTTCTTTCCTGCCCTGGTCTGCTGGACATCAATTATGTGGAAAATCTCCCCTTAAATTTTGGTTTCTACACTGGAAAAAGTGATGTTAAGGTGGTCAACCAACTTCACCACCACCTTGGGTATCCTGGCAGGAAACCTGTCTTTGTGTTTCCCCTGGGCAACTGACTACCTGAAGGAAGATGTTTCCCTGGGGACAAGCAGAGTCAAAGTGAAAAGCAAGAGTAGCATGCTGGTCTTGACAAGTTTGCTCTGTACTTTGGCCAACATATGTGTAAATCAGAGTGGCTGTTCAGCGGCACAACAGTGTAGGAGGTATGTTCCACAGGTCCCCTGGGCATACAGCCCTAGATAGTCTCCTTGAGCTGCTGGAATAATCTCTTTGAGACAACCCCCATTCAGGACAAGTGGCACTCTGATCGCTTACTAGATCTGAGGTGAATTTGGGCTAAAGGCACAGTCTAAAGCCAAAAAGGAGGCAGTGACCTCAGCAAACATTTGTTAAGCAAATATACCCAATGAAAGAACAAAGCAAGGCAAGTAAAACTGGAATACATAACTTCAATCCTTCAAAGCGAAGACATAGATATATCCAAAACAAACAACAGCTAACAGGGAATCATGAGTTTCTTAAAAGGTCAAAGCAAAAATCCAGTGACTGACGCTAATAAGATGGTAATTTTTGAGCTCTCCCTGACCAAGAATTAAAGATAGTAGTGTTAAGGAAACAAAATTATCTTCTAAATAACCCAGAGAAGCAATTCAGAAATCTGTTATAAAAAATTAGTAAGGAATTGAAATCAGAAAAAGAAAATAAGAAATTCAAACATAAATCTTGCAACTGATAACTATATTTGCTGAATTGAATAACTCATTTGAGGTGTTCAAAAGTAGAATGGACTAAGCAGAGAAAAAATATCAATGACCTTGAAAACATGATATTTAGGAATACATAGAGGAGAAAAAAGAACAAGGAATGAAAGAAATAATGAATACCTCCAAGATGTAGAAAGTTAAACAAAAAAGATCAAGTCTAAGAATTATTGGTGTTCAAAAGATAACTAAACAAGTGCAAGGGGTACAAATCTTATTTAAGGCAATAATAAGAGAAAAGTTTCCAAAATTTCAAAAAGATATAAATATCCAGGTACAGGAAGGTCTGAGAAAAGCAAACAGATTCAACCCAAATAAGACTACCTTAAGGTCTATAATAATTAAGCTCTCAAAACTCTAAAGGATCTTAAAAGCAGAAAGAGAGAAGCAAGATAACATATAAAGGAGTTCTAATTCATTTGACAATAGACTTCTCAAAGGAAATTATACAGGGCACAAGGAAGTATAACAACATTTTCAAAGTGCTCAAAATAAAAAACTGCCATTTAACAATACTGTATCAAGAAAAAAAATTCTTTAAATATGAAGGCGAGATAGTCTTTCTAAGACAATAAAAGATAAGAAAATTCACCATCATCAGATTCATCTTACAAAGGAGTTCTTCAATCCGAAAGAGAAAAATCACTAATATGCAAAAACTTTTCTAAGTATAAAACCCAGTGATAAAGCTGAGTACATAAATAAACTCAGAATACCACATTAGTGTAATTGTGGTGTGCAATTAATTCATAACTTTACTATGAAGCCCAAAAGAAAAATCTATGTGATTCAATAATAGTTACAGCAATCTGTTAAGAGATGGGTAATATAAAAAATGTAAAATGAAACAAGTCAAAGTCAAAACATGGAAAAGATAAAGTTGAAGTGTAGAAAGTTTTTGTATTTTTTGCTTTTTAAAAAATTCTTGTATTTGTGACCTAAGATAAATTAACAGATCTAAATATAGAGATAGGAATACAATAATAGTAGAGAACTTTAACATCCCCCTCTCAGTAATGGACAGATCACACAGAACAAAAAACATCAGAGTTAAACTACACGCTAAATCTAATAGGCCTAATTGACATTTACAGAACGTTTACCCCAACTTCTGCAGACTACACATTCTTTTTATCAGCACATGTTACATTCTCCATAGTACATCATATATTGGCCAAAAAGAAGCCTAAACAAATATGTAAAACTAAAAATCTTATCAAGTATCTTCAGACAGCAACAGAATACTAGAAATCAGTAACAAGAAGAACTGCAGAAAACACACAAACAGAAATTAAACAACCTGATCCTGAATGACCAATGGGTCAATGAAGTAATTAAGAAGGAAATTTAAAAATGTATTTAAATAAATGAAAATGGAAATATAGCACACCAGACTCTATGGGACACAGCAGAGCATACTAAGAGAGATATTTATAGCAGTAGGCACCTATAGCAAAAAATAGGAAGACTTCAAATAAACAACTTAATAATGGACTTCATGGAACAAGAAAAGCAAGAACAAAGCAAACCCCAAATTAGAAGGAATTAAATAATAAAGATCAGAGCAGAAATAAATAAAATTAAGATTTAAAAATACAGATGATCAACTAAAATAAAAGTAAGTTTTTGAAAAGATAAATAAAATTTTAAAAATTTTAACTAGACTAAAAAAATAAGAGATTTACTGGTGAATAAATAAAATCAAAATTGAAAAAGGAGACATAAAACCTCAGAAATAGAATTATTAGAGACTGCTGTGAATAGCAATATGCTAACAAATTGGAAAATCTGAAAGAAAGAAAAAAATTGCTGGTCACACATCCTAAAGATTGAATTATAAAAAATTTGAAAACTTCAACAAGCCAATGACAAAGCCATAATAAAAAGTATTCCAGCAAAGAAAAGCCTAGGATCTGATGGCTTTACTGCTATATTATACCAAACATTTAAAGAACAGATACCAATCCTACACAAACTATTCAAAACAATTGAGGAGGGAATAGTTCCAAATTCATTCTATGAGGCCAGAATTATCCTCATGGCAAAACTAGACAAGGACACAACAAAAAAGAAAACTAACAAGTTAATATTATGGATGAACATACATGCAAAATCCTCAACAAAATACTGACAAACAAAACTCAGCAATACATTAAAGATGCCATGTACCACAATGAAGTGGGATTTATCCCAGGGTGAATGGTTCAACACTTGCAAAAAATGACCATTATACATCACACTAACATAATGAAGAGCAAAAACCATATAATTGTTAGAATAATAGTGAAAAAGTATTCAATATAATTCAACATCCTTTTATTATAAAAATTCTCATCAAAATGGGTATAAAAGGAAAATGCCTCAAAATAATAAAAACTGTATATAATAAACCCATAGCTAACACTGTTGTGAATGAAGAAAAATTGAAGGCCATTTCTTTAAGGGCCTAAAACAAAACAGGGATGCTCATTTTCACCACATTTGTTTAACATAATACTGGAATTCCTGGCTATAGCAATTTGGCAAGAGAAAGAAATAAAGGGAATTAATTGGAAAGAAAATCGAATTAGCATAGTTTCAACTTTTATTATAACTAGATAAACCTAAAGACTCTACCAAAAAAATGTTAGAACTGGTAAACAAATTCAGGAAGGTTGCAGCATGCAAAATCAGTATACGAAAATCAGTAACATTTACAAACATCACCAACCTGAAACAGAAATCAAAAACCAATCCCATTTACGGTAGCTACAAAAAATATAAATCACATAGGAATCAATCTAACTAAAGAAATGAAAGATCTATACAAGGAAAACTACAACACTCTGATGAAACGAAGTGAAAAGTACACAAAAGAAATAAAAATATATTTCATGCTCATGAATTGGAAGAATTAATATCTGCGTGATAAAATAATTTGTACAACAAACCCCATGACACGTTTACCTATGTAACAAACTCGCATATGTACCCCTGAACTTAAAAATTTCTTAAAAATTGTGAAAATGTTAATACCATCTAAACCAATTTACAAATTAATGTAACTCCTTTAAAGTTCCAATTAAATTCTTCACAGAAATAGAAGAAATCCTAAAATATACATAAAACCACAAAAGACCCCGAATACCCAAAGAAATTTTGACCAAATAGAACAAAGCTGGAGACATCACACTACTTTACTTCAACATTTACTACAAAACTATAGTAACTAAAACAGCATGGTACTGGTGTAAAAACAGACACATAGACCAATGGAACAGAACAGAGAACCTAGATATAAATCCATGCATTTACAGCCAATCCATCTTTGACAAAGTTCCAAGAATAGACAATGGAGGACAAACAGCCTTCTCAATAAATGGTTGTGGGAAAACTAAATAACTGTATGAAGAATAAAAGTAGATTCCTATATCTTACCATACACAAAAATCAAATAAAAATGGATTAAAGACTTAAATCTGAAACCTGAAACTATGAAACTACTAGAATAAAAGTTTGGAGATAATCTCTAGGATAATGGTCTGGAAAATATTTTTATGTAAGACCTCAAAAGCAGTTAACCAAAAGAAAAATACACAAATGACATTACATCAAGGTAAAATGTTTCTGCAAAGCAAAGAAAACAATCAGCAACGTGAAGAGACAACACACAGAAGGGAGAAATATATGAAAATTATTCTTCTGACAAAAAAATTAATTATCAGTATATACAAGAAGCTCAAACAACTCAACTAAAAATGGGCAAAATTTCTGAACAGACATTTCTCAAAAATGAAGAAGAAGGCTTGCAAATGGCCAACAGACATATAAAAAATGTTCAACATCACTGATCAACAGGGAAATGAAAATCCAAAGCACAATGAGATATCATTTCACCCCAGTTTAAATAGCTTATATCAAAAAGGCAAATAATGGATGCTGGAAAAGATGTGGAGAAAAGAAGCCTTATACACGTACTGTGGGTATGAATGTCAATTAGTACACCCACGATGGAGAACAGTATGGAGTTTTCTCAAAAAACTAAATATAGAATTACCATAATATGCAGAAATTCCATAACTGAGTATATATCCAAAAAGCAAAAAATAAAATCAATGTGTTAAAGAGACATCTTCATTCCCATGTTGATTACAACACTATTCACACTAGCCAAGATATGTAATCAAAGTACCCTTCAACAGATGAATGAAGAAAATATTGTATATACAAAATTGAATAGTATTAACTCATAAAAAAGAACAAAATTCTGTCATTGATGTCAACATGAATGTAACTGAAGGCCATTATGTTATGGGAAGTAAGCTAAGCACAGAGAGGCAAATGTCACATGTTCTCACTCATATGTGGGAGCTAAAAAGTTTAATATCATGAAGATGGAGAGTGGATTGGTGGCTACCAGAGACTGGGAACAATAATAGGAAAGGAAGGGTGAAGGAGGAAAATATATATAAATGTATTTTTTACTACTGAACTGTATACTTAAATTTATAAAGACGGTAAATTTTATATGTATATTTTACCTCAATGGAAGAATAAAGAATCAAAGAGGTAATGCATATATAGCCACTGTTTCTGACACAGTACAACATATTAGTGTCCCACATAGGATTTTTATACTCATAATGGTGGAAAATAAACAACCAAAAACCAATATTCTACATATTTTGTTGAAAAAACTGGACAAATTACAAGCAAAGGACATGCAAAGATCCCATAACGATACTCAAGGAGATGCTGAAGTTATGTTAGAGATGAGACTCTAAGATGGTATCTGACAAATTTGGGAATTTAGTGTATAAAAGTAGCCAAACAAGATGAGGGGCCAGAGTGTTCCCAAGGCCTTGCACATGTATGTGTAGGATAATTATTTGGGGTTTCTTTTTATCTTTTCAAAGTAGGGTAAGTATCCCATGAACACTACTTCTTTATGTTATTGTATCACTTACTGGTGATTTAAAAATTCTTTAAGGTGTTTAGGAAGGCTATGAGTAGTTATAATCTTGATGATATTCCCAAGTCTTCACAGGTGAAGGGTGTATTCTCACCATGTTACATCTATGAACTCAACTTTGTGTGAAACTCAGGACAACATCCAGTACCAGTAGGATCCTATCTAATATCATTAGAGATTCAGAATAGAACGAGAACCCAGCCACAGCTGATAAGAAGAGTCACCACAGGCAAACTCCTTATTAATGCTGCTTGTAATCACAACACATTTAGCATGCCAGAATAGCAGACTAGATACATAACGTAAACATGGAGCCAATATCATTGACCTCCCGAGGAAGGAAATGGAGTTGGCATCTTACTGTATATGGTGAAGCCAGCCTTGTACTAAGCACCTAAGGAGCAAATAAGAAAAGCTGCAGTTAAGCTCTTTCCCATGCACTATTTCAGAAGTCCGTTTACTATCCCCTCTGCCTAGTCACCTTCACCACGTATTTCTCTCAAACCTTAAAAGCTCTAGGGAGACAATGCAATATCCTGAAAAATGCCTGTACTTCTGAAAGTGTGTTAAACTCTTAGCTCTTTCATTTACCACATGCAACTTAACCTGGGCAATTTACATATCGAATCTCAACTTCCTCATCTTCAATTTCCCTGTAACATTACTCAGAGAATTAAGTAAAAAAATGTTTGGTTTCCTTTTTTTCTAAGATTTAATAATTTAAAAGGAAATTGTATTTTAATTGCTGCAATATACAGATTTTTCTAGGTTTTATTTAATAACTGGACAGAGGTTCAGATTAACAACCCAGAACCTTTTTAGAATAGATCTTGGTATGTGTCTGAACTATCGTGTGGGCTGTTCCCACATCTCCTCTCTGAGATGTGTGTCTGTATTGTTCCCACAAGCCTGCATCCCAAATCACTTTACAGCAAAGGTCTTCTATTCCACGTCGTAAACCACTGCAACATGCATTTTAATGGGGCATGGTTGCACTCTCCAAGATTAATTTCTGACACTGGCAATAACCGAGGTGTCAATTCCTGTTAACAATCTATGGCTTGGCAGATTTTTGTCAATCCATTAATAACGTGTGTAATTGATAGCAACAGAGAAAGGCCACTGCTATTAATTCACTGCTGATTACTGATGATTATTAACGATGATGATAGTGAGTTTTTTCCCGTCAGTCAAATTGTAGTTTTTCAAAATTAGTTGTAGTAAATAAGGAAAAGAACAAAATATTAAGTTGTAAAAATTGGTTCATATTTAAATTAGGCACTCTTTAGTGAGTATTTGCTCTACATTGAGCAATATGTACTTTGCATTAATTATCTCTTTTCATTTTTTACAGTGACAATTTGAGGCATGTTTCACTCTCCTATATTTCAGGGACTTGCTATGGATCAAAGCATAAATAATATTTATGATTCTAGAAGAAGAGATCTCAGAGACCTCTGAAAAATATAGGGCTACATTTTAAATTATTGTCCAAGGTCATACAGATTTAGTAGAAATAGAGTATTCCTTACCCAGTAGTCTTTAACCAGAAACCTCCATAACTTCTTCCTTGATGGCAAATAGAACTTCACACCATAAAGGCAAATAAGAGATACTTTCTCAGCCTCCCTTGAAGTAAGGCATATTCACATTAACATGTTAAAAGGCTTTTAGAAATTCTCTTCTAGAGGAAACATTCTAATGAAGTTAACACAAATTTTCTTGCAATTAATAAATCAAGAAACACCATTGTCATATAATACCAATAAGTAGCCCAGAAAACTGAGATTCTGCATTCCACCCTTTGAAAAAGATTGTTGTCAATCCATGACATGATAAGGAATAAAATCACACTAAGGTGCAAAAAACAAATACACATCTTGTTAAAAATCAGCATAAGTAAAACCTCTAAAGTTGTCACTGTGATAAATTTTACAAATCATGAGGCTCAGAACATTTCTGTAAGAATATTTCATTCTTATTCTTGTTTAGAGAAACGTCAGGGCAACAAATTGCTCTTTAGACCAAATTTGTATCTGTTGTGGGAGGTGGAACAGAAAAGTCTCTACAAGAATAAATGTGGTACTACAGTCAGAGAGGTTTGAACTCAAATCCTGGCTATAATGCGAACTAGGTGGCTTCAAAAAAGGCACAGGACTGTTCTGAGCTTCATTTTATTGTTCTTTCTAATTTTGTTTTTTTATTTCTCTCTTAAATAAAGCTTTAAGTAGTTCCAATTCATTGAATTACTGAGAAGGTTAAATGAGGGTAAAACAATCCTTGATACATCAAGTATCCATTAAGGTATGTCTGCCATCACTCCCTATCATTATCAGTGATTGTAACAGAAGCATGAAGACCATAGCGAAGAGTCTGGATACAGCGAAACAGGAAATCCAGAGCCTTGTTATCTCCTGCCTAAGGTAATGCCATGAGAAAAACAACAAGAGTGTCTTTTATAGAGCTGAAAAACAAATCATTTATTTAAAGAAAGTAAAGATGACAAGGAGATGAGTAAGGATTTGACTGGGGAATGGACACAGGATAGGCAGAAATAAGAGCTTGGATTACATTTTTAACAGCTTAAAAAAGGGAAAGAAATGGTTGAGATTGATGTACTGCAGACCTGTTTTCTTCTTTGACAGAGAATTCCTTAAGATTCTCGGATGCAAAGATTGGCAGTCAAATTCATTCAGACGTACAGATTTTATTCTTTTATAAGAAGCCATCTCACTAATATGCTTATAAAACCAGATATGCATTGTAGGGACTGTTGTGAAATTGTCAGGCTCTCATGGTCTCCAGTAGCTCCATTTGCATGCTAATGAAACCAGAGGCCAGATGCCACTAATTACAACCCAGTCACTCTGTCCAACACCCCACAACCAACTGCCGGTGAATGGACCTTATCATTCCATTATGCAAATGATACTTAGGAAGAACAGGAATAAATTCTAAATAGTGGCAACCAGAGCCATATATTGGCAGGAGGTAAATTAATAAATATATTCAAGACATGGAAATTAAAAATTATTATTCAACAGTAGATTAATCATGGCTGAATAAATATGGAACAGAACAACTTTTTTTTCCCTAATATTCTGAGCAATCAAATGAAACTTCCAGTAACTTATTAAGGTATAGTAAATTGTATTTCCAGATATCATCAATCAGGTTGCTAAAGGGTTAAGCATTCTTAACCCACTCAAGTGCTTTTTTCTGAATGAGACAATGACAAAAAAATCCTGAAGAGTGTTTTCCTTGAGATATGAAGTTACATTAAATAAAAATAAAAATCGAAGGAAAACCTTTGCTTCTGAGCCAATGGACCACTTATAAAGACTGATTCCAGAAATGCCAGAAATGAAGTTTGATGTTTATTTCCTTGTAAGCATTACTTTATTTTCCTTGTAAGGACATTGCAGACAATTATCTGTTACCTACATAACCTGCTCTGATCATCCTAAAAGGAAAGATACTATAAAATAACCAATAAGAATCAAGATGTATGAACTTTATAACCTTCAGGAGATGAGCTTCTTGCCATTTTCTATTTTGGAGTCTCTCTGTTCTGGAATAGTGTGTTCTCAATAAAATATTCATGTCAACTAAAAGACTCTGACTTTTCTTTTGACAGTTGTTATCTCTAAACCACAAATCTATAGAAAAATACCTAGGTAATAAGGAGGAAAAAAGACATGAAAATATTTGTTCTTAGCAGGTTTTCATATGAAACTTTTTCAAGCTATCCTACTGATGATCTGAGATTTTTTAAAGTAAACATCAGTAGAAAGGTAATTTGTAGAAATGAAACAAGATGGGTTTGGAAATCAAATATCTGTGTTTAGATTACAGGTAAATCAATTGTTACTTGGAAAAGTCACTTAAGTTTTCCAAGCTTTACTTCTCCTCTCTCTTAAATAAAAACATCAGTATCTACTCATAGTCTAATTGTGTTAACTAAATGGGATAATGAATTGACCTCCTAGCCATGTGCCTGCAACATAATAGCTGTTCATGGAACAGTAGCTACTATTTTCTATACATATTTTCACCGTTTTAGATCTTCCTTCTGGACAAGCTATGTGTCACTTAACATACTTGAGTCTCTGTTTCCTGTGTGCCAAATAAAAGCTTTGAACTCAATGCTGTTGAAGAGCCCCTCTTGCTCTTTGTAGTTAGAATTACGTGGAGTAAGTAAAGAGAAAATCAAGGAGTACTTGAAATCAAGACCATTCAAAACATGGGTTTTCTGAAAGGTGACTTGCCTGGAAGTGCATTGAACACAGCAGTCAGTTGTTAAGTTTTGGAAATCATCTTCCCTAAAGATTGCCTTAGTAGGATTATGTGAGCAGAGATCAGTTCTCCCTAAGGCAATGTCAGTATCATGGCATCATTTTGCATGAAAATCATACTGAGACTTTAAAATATATTTTCCACATCTCTATTAGCAATCTGTTTCTCTCATGGAATATTTCACAAACTCTCAATTGATTGCACTCCTCATTTTGTGACCATATACTTTTGTTTTTTTCTATCAGTTTCTGATGGTTTGAATTCTAACCCATAATTAAGGCAACTTGTTACATCTTTAACCAGCTGTGATGAATATATTCTATGTTGTGACATTTAACTTTTACAATTTACAAGTTAAGGTTTTATCAGACCAGGTATTGTGATCGTATTCTCAGAGAACTTTCTTGTGTCCCCAACCTATCTTACTACTAATAGTGCTAAGATAATTCTTACTCAGAGAGTTCATTTTAAAACAATTATAACTAATAAAAGAAATTTGAATGAAATTCCCCATCTCTAGGAAGACTGGTGGTTGGCATTTAAGGTTTGTGTTGGCTTAGGTAATTCATTACGCCAGCCATCCTATTCAATATAAGAACATCAACACATAGTAGGCACTCAACAAGTACAGACTGAACAGACAACTCCGTGAAATATGCAGATGAGGGCCAGGTATGGTGGCTCACGCCTGTAATCCCAATACTTTGGTAGGCTGAGGCTGGCAGATCACCTGAAGTCAGGAGTTAGAAACCAGCCTGGCCAACATGGTGAAACCCTGTGTCTATTAAACATACAAAAATTAGCTTGGCATGGTGGCACACACCTGTAATCTCAGCTATTCAGGAGGCTGAAGCAGGAGAATCACTTGAACCCAGGAGGCAGAGGTTGTGGTGAGCCAAGATGGCACCACTGTACACCAGCCTGGGCAACAGAGTGAGACTCCATCTTAAAAAAAAAAAAAAAGAATGCAGATGACCTATATTCAGGTACTAGAAATAGGACTTAATAATGTTAAATAATTCCCCAAGACCATATTTTCCCATATAGGAAAGTTGGGATCCAAACCCAGATCTCCTTGATCTCAATTTCTATGTCTTTAACAAGGATATCACACCAGCTCTGCTATTTCTGAGCTTTCTCTATTTCTTATTTTTCTTCAATTTAAAACAATCTTTGGCTTGCCACCAGCAGGCAACTAAGTTTAAGTGTTTTTCACTTAAAAGAATGAAGGCAGACAGAAAATTCAGAACCACAAAGAATGAGCCATTCTCTTAGAAATAAGTGATGAGCAGTATTTTTCAGAACACGTTAGAATAAGACTGAATATCCTTAACTGACAAGAAATAGACCCTCAAGGTAAATTATGAAAACATGTTACAATAATATAGACCTTGAAATTAATGGATTTTGGTGTGAATACTAGCTTTACTTTTAGGAGTGGTGTAGATTTGATCAAATTATTTTATATCTCTAAGTTCATTTCTTTGCATTGAAATACATATGATAATATCTAATTCAGAGTTATTGTGAAGATTAAATGAGATATTGCATATATAACTTTTTGTCATGTGCCTAAAACATGAATAATATACACTAAATATTGACTTATTCATATCCCAGTAAGAGTCTGAGTAAACAATAGAAAATTTACGCCAATAACAGTTTTGTACCAAAATTATACTATATTAACACAGAGACAATGAGCAGGAAGAAGGAAAAGTGGAAACCTGAAATAACCTTGATAGAGACTTTTTATTTTTGTTGGTCATCTTAAGTGGAGGTGTATCCACTTACTTAAAGTGTGTGGCATAACGGCAGTAGATTTTTGAATGTAGGTAGAAATATACCAGTAAATATCCACTTACTAGGCATAACAGTAGTAGATTTTTGGATATAGGTAGAAATATACCAGTCATGAAGTAAAATCTGAGTGTCGTCAGCGAAGTTTTCATAGAGGAGCCCTCAACAGGCAAAAGTACAAACCTGGAAACAAGGTATAAGTACTGGCAGAGGATGTTTTCTGTACTTAGGAAAAACTGGTGTGTACTTCAGTTCCACCTCTATAGTTCAATAGCTGTGCAATCCACCATAAACTATTTAATCTTTGAGACTATAGATCTATTTCATGATCTATACAATAAGTGTAATATAGTGCCTACATCATAAGATGCCCATGAGTTTTTATTAGGATAATGTTTATAAATCCCTTAGCACAAACATTGGTACATAGTAAGGGTTGGACAGGTATTAACTAATTTGATAATAAGTTAGATGAAGTTGGACAAAATTGTAGCCATCTATGGTCTTGATTCTTTCAATTCCAGCATTACAAATGGCAAAGGGGTTCTCACTGAGAATTTCCAAATGCTTTTTAGAATCGGTTTATATTTCATGGGTACTAAGAACCAATCTCTCATGTTAACTTCCACAGCTAAACAGTTCCACTATAAATTGGAATTTAGTCCTTTGTGATCATGGAGTAACCTTGGAAGATAGCTGATTTCAGAAGCAAAAATAAACCCATGTTTAATGAATCAATCAGGGCTGTGTTTCTACGATTATACCTGAGAGGAAGGAGGATGCTTTGGTTCCAGCAGCCTTATCAAGGGCGTTGTTGTCCACCTAATGGAAATGTAATTGCTCCTCATTCCTCTTTTCTCATTAAGTCAATCTCATGGCTTCGAAGCCTCATAGTAGTGATCTACAAATTTATAAGCAAAAGTGTCTCTTGCTGAGCTGAAAGGCCACTAAAGCCCAGACTCATTGCTCTCTCCTGAGTACTCTATGTAATCCTCACATTAAATAATGTGCAAAAACTCCCAGGAAGCTGTTGGTCCTTAAGGCACAAAAAACAAAGGAAAAACTTTTACCCCATACCTTCACCCTCTGCAGGTGACAGCTCACGGAACAGCTATCCAACTAGAAATGTTAATAACTACCGTCTCTTCTTTTACCAGCTGCGTACATACATTACTTAATTTAATCCTCACTATTAACAATGCACTAATTATCATCTCCATTTTACAGATGAGGGAATTAAATCTCACAGAGGTTAATTGACTTGCTCAAGGCCACATAGGTGGTAAATGTCTATGCCTACGAGCCTATGTTGTCAGATTTTACCTACTTAAATAAGATTGCCAGGAGCAGAGATGCCTATATTTCAGAGCAAGGGTTGGCAAACTTTTTCTACAAAGGACTCCACGGTAAATATTTTAGACTTTGCATGCCATTTGCTACCTGATTCAACTACTCAACTGTGCCTTTCTCTGTCTTTGTGGGGTGAAAGCAGCTGTAGACAATACAGAAGTGAATGGCTTGGCTATGTTCCAACAAAACTTTATTCATAAAAACAGGCAGTGGGCTGATTTTTCCCATAGAATGTAGTCTGTCAATCCATTATGGAATATTAAGCTATTTTTCTGGGAAACTGGTGATTCAGTGGCAAAGGCAGGAGGCAGAGAAATTCTAGGTAGATAGGAGCAGGTCCCTGGCAAAACCCCACCTTTCTGCTAAAAAGCCTGAAACCCAACGTCCAAAGTAAGAACTTCTATCCCTGTGTGCCTGCTCTTTACCAATTGGTTCTATCTGAATAATGTTTTTTACAGATCAAATGTTGCCTTTTCAAAACTACCTGTGGCTTACCCTGCCCCTAGCCTGTGCCTATAAAGACCCCAGACTCAACTGGCAGAGGGGAGAAGTGGCTGGACAAAAGGAAGAAGCAGCTAGATGTCAGAGAGAGGCACCTTGACTTCAGAGATGGTGGCTGGACGAGGCAAAGAGGTTGTACAACTTCCAGGGAGAGTGGACTACCCTTCTCTTCCCCTTTCCAGCTCCCGTCTCCACCGAGAGCTGCTTTCATCACTCAATAAAATTCTTCACATTCAGCATTCTTCAGTGCATCTGTATTACTTCACTCCTCTCAGGCACCAGACAAGAATTTGGGATGTGTCAACTGCAGATACCCATAAAGACTGTCACACTGGCCCTTTGCCCTCTCTGGTAAGGGGCAGCCACTCCATGCAATGAGGCAAAGGGTCCATTGAGCTGATAACACACTGCTGTCTGTGGATGGTGAAGCCAAGAGAGCATTGTAACATGCCACCTGGAGGCTGCTATGGGACCTACATGGAATTCGATCCTGCTGGCACTAAAGTGACCAGTTCCTCCACTCTCTCGCCTGCACGCTCCCTTCCACGAGGGGTGGAGAGCAGTGGACCCAAGTGAGCAGAGTTTGCTCCTGCCAGTACTGAAGCAGCTGGCTGGTTCCCTTACTTGTTCACTGGCACGCTATCCCCCAAGAGGAGTTGAGCAGGGTGGGCTGAGTAAACAGTGCACCCCTGTCTCAAGTCCTGTGAAAGTGTCAAGAAAATACTGTGTATCACTGGGATTCTAATTATGAATTGCCATCATCCCGTTACTTGACTTTGGACAAGTTACTGTACTTTGGAGGCCTTTTATTATCATCTATAAAACAAGTTAAATCATTTCATGTTTCTCAAAATGTGGACCATAAATCAATAACACGCATATGTAGGCTTCCCAACAGCAGAGATTTAGCTGTTTTGTTTAATGACAAATCTCCTGGAACCTATGAGAGTATCTGGCACATGAAAAGTGCTCAGATATTGTTGGCTGTATTAATAAACAAACCCAATGACATAATGTATGTACTAGATTTCAGACCATCAGATCAAACACAGAGTAACTGCTCTGCCATGGACTGTGGTCACCATTACTAGCTTCTGGCATCCTCATCTGTTTAGACTGACCATTCATTGTCTAAACTTTACCATTTTTTGAGTAAGAAGATCACTATTAATAATTACAGCAGGACAACAAGCATTACTGGAGTCTGGCCCAACCCTGATAGACCGCAAAGCCAGTTTTTATCTATTTATACTCCAGGTGAATTTCCATCATGCCCCCACATGCCTTTGTAAAAACCACTGAAGCTCACCAGCCTCTGCACACCCAAACACTACCTTCAGAAGGAGCACTAGGAAGATGAAAACTGAATATTTTAGCATTTACCTATAAAAAGACGAGTTACTTGAAAAGCATATTTTAAAATCAAAAGTAACTACAATGCTTTTAATTAGCATGTTAAAAATATCTTCTTTTCCATACCTAGTAATGCAACAGGATGCTTGCTCAACAAAGCAAAATAGGTCAATTATATAAAGTCAAGAAGATGCATTTACTCTTCTCATCTGAGTACTAATATGTAAATTTCTAACCCTCTGGCTATAAGAGTCTGTGATCTTGGCAAGTGACAGACCCCTATGGCTAATGAATCACAACTTAAATGAGTACCAAGTTCCCAGCTGATATGTGAAAAGGAACTCAGTGAGAAGTACTTATGTCCTTTGTGTATTTAATATATTGCCCTTAATGAATAAGTCTGGTATGTTCGTTTTTATTACAAAAGTAGCAGATCTATCTTACTTTCAAATTACAAGGATAATGCTTGCAAAGATGAACAAAGGACGTTTAAGATACAGGGTCTGAAAGTTTCCGAAAGCTGAACAGTGAGAGATATTAAAACAACTTGAGAGAATTTTATTTCAAAGGCAAGATCATATCTGAAGCATTTCTCAACACTGTTTAAAATGCAAAAACAAAGAGATACAAAACTCCTTGGAGAAGTTTTTGCTCAATACCCAAGCTACAGACCCTTAGCAAATGTTCCCAATAGCAACCAATGAGCCCCTAACAAGAGCTGTAAGGACTGGGGCAGTGGGAGAAACACAGACCATTCGCTTTGATTCAGCAATTTTTATGAGTGCCATTAAGTGAAGATGGACAAGTAACTATGTGGCTAAGGGCAAAGCCCCACAGCTCTGCGATGAAAAAGTCTCAGAAAGAACCCATGAAAGAGAACCCTTCAAATCAAATCAAATAAATATGAGTCTACTGGGGAGAAGGGTCTTGTTTTTCATTTAAAATAATCTTTTAAAGAGTGGACAATAATCCAAACATGTCTAGGGTACTGTATCTTCTAGGAGAATACTGATTTTGATTAAAATAATTAAAGAAAAAAAATTTAGATAATTTTACCTTCAAATAGCTTAGGCATCTTGGACCAAAGTTTGCACATTCTACAGATATTGACACAATAACACATTTGACACATTTTAAGTCTTTACCCATCATTTGTTGGGTTATGTCAAATGCAATATAGGATAAAAGTTGTTCAGATAAATGATTGGCACCTTTGGAGTTTATAGATTAAAAATTTGTTACAAGGAAATGAAAGTTTTTCTTACCTAACCTCTCAATAATTTTCCAAAGAAAATGTGTGATTTGCCCTTTGCTCTGCCCTTCACTCTAGTGTTTTTCTTTTGCATTTTAGATGCATTTCTTTTAATTTTCTTCATATAACTCTTCACATATACTCTTGAGATTGCATATTGCTTCAACAATCTTTGTCCAGCCATTAACTTCTTTCCTAAAATAATCGTCCTGCCCCTCTTTCCTTCAATAGTAATCAATCTCTACCACCGCCTCTATTAATTCTGTCACTGATTTTCTGATAACTTTTCACAAATACTGACTGATATAACCTGAAGGCAGTTTTCGCTGTTGTCTGAATCTGATTGATGCCAACTTATGGTTTGCTTTAATGCTCAGAAATAAAAGCAATGATTAGACAGTATAAGGAGGTATTAGTTTAATAAAAGAATAACTTTTTCATCCTTATCACATATTTCACTTACTTTATATTCCACATTGCAAGAAACCACTTCAACAAGAACACCAAGCCATCCACATATTAAGTTGATTAAGAACCTGGTAATGTTCAAACACTGTGTTATGTGAATATAGAATGATGATGCAGTAACCCTCCCACCTTGATTTCACATTCAATTACAAGAAATATCTATTAATCATCTTCTTTCAGGAACATTACAGATGGTTGTGTCTGTTTCTACTTTGGGTGAAGGACTTAACACATTTTTTCTTTAATACAATAAATCAATATTACTGAGAAACAAAGTAATTATAAGAACTCTTAATTCTAGGAATCAATGATTTTATATCATATGAAAAGAATAAAAGTTCATGGTTCATGTTATGTTACTTTCTTTTGCTTGACAATACTAAAATTTTTGTGAGCTATTATTATTATTAAACTAAGCTCTGGGATAAATGTGCAGATTCTGCATGTTTGTTACATAGGTATACACCTGCCATGGTGGTTTGCTGCACCCATCAATCTGTCATCTACATTAGGCATTTCTCTTAATGCTATCTCTCCCCTACCCCCAACCCCCGACAGGCCCCAGTGTGTGATGATCCCCTCCCTGTGTCCACATGTTCTCATTGTTCAGCTCCCACTTATGAGTGAGAACATTCGGTGTTTGGGTTTCTGTTCCTGTGGTAGTTTGCTGAGAACGATGGTTTCCAGCTTCATCCATCTCCCTGCAAAAGACATGAACACATCCTTTTTATGGCTGCATAGTAATCCATGGTGTATATGTGCCACATTTTCTTTATCCAGTCTATCGTTGATGGGCATTTGGGTTGGTTCCAAGTCTTTGCTATTGTGAACAGTGTTGCAGTAAATATATGTTGTGTATGTATCTTTATAGCAGAATAATTTGTAATCCTTTGGGTATATATCCAGTAATGGGATTGCTGGGTCAAATAGCATTTCTGGTTCTAAATCCTCAAGGAATTGCCACACTGTCTTCCACAGTGGTTGAACTAATTTACACTCCTACCAATGGTGTAAAGGCATACCTATTTCTCCATGTCCTCTTCAGCATCTGAGAATGCTAAGTTTTTAAAACTACATATATGAAATACTTGTGACAACTGAATAGTAAGATATTTTATCTGATATTGTTTTAGAAAGTGGAAATAATTGCTTCAAAGGATAGAGGATAGAAGGTTTTAATAAAGCTTGCTTAATTTTTGGGGGGGATTGGGTGGAGGGGAATGTCTCAGTGCCCAAAGTCAGTGGCCTTCCTGACTGAAGACGTTCCCAAAGTGGAGAGTGAGAGTAGAAACAGGAACAGCAGATTAAAGTTGTCTTCATAAATTTGGTGAGTGACTGATTCCTTCAGAAGCAAACAAGCACATGGTAAAAATATTGGGAATATGGATTTCGTGTTATTGTCATTTTTAAAATTAACTATGATTTTGCTTACAGATAGCAGTCAGAGTAGTAGCATATTTATAATAATGAGCCTCTTAGGGTTGCTGGTTTGGTGTTTCAAAGTTTTTCAATTATCTATAGTAAACTTTTAAAGATATCTTGTGTAAAAATCCATTTTAAATTATGTAGAATTAAGATATTATGTTATTTAGGCTAAACAAATTAAGTATGTTTTTCATGATTCTATAAATTGATCTTATTTGATATCAAATATTTTAATTCATTAATGTGGTATGATAAAACTTGTTAAAAATAATAGGCACACATATTTCCATTGTATTTAAATTACAATCTGGCCTATTCAAAATTAACAGGGAGAGCCTAGATTGATTTTGATCAAAGAGGTCTAGAAAGCAATACCTTTTGTAAGAGAAGTGGAACACCAAGTCATTTCTTAGTTTCATTCTGCTACCCGAGATAAAGCTGGGTCACAGATTGCTGTAGACATTTTTAAATAACTCCGTTGATCCCTCTCCTTCCACATATTTTTCTCTACTGTATTCACATAGAATTCTTTACATATTTATAGTTCTACAGGATAAAATGGCTCTCCGAGAGTTAACTTCAATTACACATTGGTGGGCAGTAGCTGTGCTCTGTGTTTTGACATATGATCAGAACCATATGTCAAAAATGTCACCTTCTCTTATTAATGCTGACTTAACAAAAACAGAGGGAATTTAGGGCAAGTTAGAATTCTTGTTTCATTGTCCTATTTTCAGTAAGAGAAGGAATTTAGGACAACTTAGAATTTTTTCTCCTGCCCTATTTTATTGCATTTATGTTTATTCATATTCAGCAAAAGGAATTCCAATTTTAGCCTTTGTGTCTTCATATCCAAAAAACACTATTACCAATTAATTTAATTTTTTTATTTTAAAATTAACATATCTGGCTAAAGATGTTAGAAAAAATTTATCAACTGAACGAAATTTTTAAATGACTCAGTTCCACCGGCAAATGAATAAACTCTGCTTTTAGTAAACTCTTGAAATGATCCTTTGAAATATGCGTAGTTTTTAACATTCATTTGATTGATTGTGATCATGATACATATAGGTTTGCCTTTTTATTATTCATTTTTCTATCATAACCTCTATTTTCATTATTATAAATTTTATAGTAATAATATGTTAGATAATTTCTAATCTATGCTAGGAATGTCCCTCATTTATTTGATCTTCTATGTGTTAAAAATTCATTCTTTTTAATGTCTTATGTATTACAGTGATGTGTTATTTCTTATTTTTGTCTTCCCTTCATTTGTATTAATTTAGCTGAAAATAAACTTCCAGAAATAAAATCAATTTGTCAAATTTTAGAAATATTTATAGGCTGCAATGTAGAGCATATCGGGATGCATATTGGTTAGGAATTTAGAGAGCAGTAAAAATAAAATAAAAATGATTCTGATTCTGTACTTATATATTCTAACCCTATCATTTTAACTTATTTGACTATAATACCATGCTTCTTCTCAAGATAGCATATCATCAAAATGGACTTCCAATCTTGTGACAACATAGATTCTGCTTCAATCAGTCCAGGGAAGGGTCTGAGAATCTGCATTCCTAACAAGCTGCTGGAGTGTGACTGAACTAAAACACTTGCCCCAGAGTTCTTGCTGGAACCATAGTGCAAAGGATTCTTCCACAGGATGTGAAGATAGAATGTATCACTATTTTTCTCCATTCAATCAAGACTTTACTTGTCCTTCCACCCTGTTTACCTTCTTAAATCTATCATTCATTTTTTATACCATCTTTTTAAAGTTATACTCCCTGAAATCAACAAGCGTTTATATAATTTTCCAATGTCTTTAACTGGATTTATTCAGTGAAGATGTGCATAATTTTAATAGTGTTTAAATCCAGGCAAGGAAACAGATTTTTTTTAAATCGGCATGAATTTACATTGATTTAAAATTGGGTATCATTTATTTTATTATTTTTCCAATAAAAAATGTTTTAAGCTTAAAAATGACCCATAGTGTCTACAGAAGGGTGGATGGTGGAAGGAGGGAGAGGATCAGAAAAAGTAACTAATGAGTGCTAAGCTAAATACCTGGGTGATGACATAATTTGCCAAACAAACCACCATGGCACAAGTTTACTTATGTAACAAGCCTGTATATGAACCCCTGAACTTAAAAGTTTTTTATAAAGACCCACAGTTAATACCAACTTCTATACCGACTCTCAAATTATGCAAGTTACACTTTATTGGCCAAGAACACTGGCTGAGTCCTTCTCACTCTGCCATCTCTCTGTTCTCTGCCTTCTTCTTCCTTATTCTACTTGCAAGGACCATTGTTATTCTATCCAGATAATCCAACATAACCTATTTAATATTTAAGTTTAGCTGATTAGCCAGCTTAACTCTGTCTAACACCTTAATTTTTCTTTGTCGCATAGCCTGATTTTAAAAGTTCCAGGAATTAGCCCCTGGGCATCTTTGGGCGGTTTATTCTGCCGTTCACAGAAATAAACTAGTATTCTTTTATATGTTGCTGGACATAAATTTCTAATACATTTAAGGATATGTGAGTCTAGGATTGTAAGGGATCTTATTCTATAATTTTATTCTCTTATGATATCTTCATCAAGTTTTAATTTTGGGATTATACTAACTTCAAAAAACAAGTGTTGTACTTACTGGTGTATCTATTCTATTTATTTAAAATATTTTTTGCAAGTTTGGCATTATTTCTTCCTGAAACGTTTGATGTAATTTACCAGTGAAACCATTCTGGTTCAGAATTTTTTTCAGATGCATGTTTTTAATAACAGATTCAAAATTGTAATTTTATGGAGATATATTCCAATATTATCTTTCTTTTGGGGGTCACTTCTGGTAAGTTTTTCTTTGTTAAGGAATTTGTTCATTTTATCTAAGCTGTAAAATTACTGTATTTTTTTAATAGTATTTCCCTCGAGACAAAGCAGTCCCCCCATCCAACACGTGCATCGGTGAATCAATCTGCACGTATAAAAATCTGCTCCTTTCTTTTGGACATTCCTGAGCATTTCGAGATTAACAAAAATGATCAAGACAGAAATAAAACACCATATAATATAAACATATTTTAAGGTGTAACGAATGATATAAGTATATGTGGAGAATAAACTTTAGAAAGTTCTTTGGCTTCTGATAGCTTGGCATTGACCTTCTTTTTGAGATTCTGACTTAAATGTTGTAAGAAAAATAAAAGTAAAAACAACTGTGAATTTAGGTGAGATTAACAGTATTTTCCTTTAAATAATATTTAGATAATTAAGAAATTGAAATAGACTAATTAATTTTGACCCAAATGTCATATATCATGTGTTTTCTCTGCTTTTTCTTAGTATTATACACAAAAATAATAATTGGTACATTAAATATTTATTTCAGTGACTTCTATTATCTGGGAGCACTAAAAGTCTAATAAAATAACTCTGTTACAATAAAGTATTTTCCTTCTTCAAATAAACAGCACATGGATTTGTTAGAAAACAGAATATTTACTCCAAGTAAACACTATGTATTTCTATAAGGGCTTAAAAACTTAAGATTTGCACAGTGAATATTTGGTTTTTTTTTCCCTATAGTCTACTTTGTTTTGAAAATGGTAATTATTTGCCTGTTATCAATCTTATTTTTTAGCATTTGTTATTCTAATAAAACTTTATTGAATTATAGCCTACATTCAGAAAATCCTGTACTTCTTAAGTGAACAGACAGATGAGCAGCCACGTCACAGAAGAGGACACCTGTGAAGAAGACAGAACCTTATTCAAGAGTCAGAACATACCCATTTCTCCAAAAGCTCCATATTGTACTCCCTCCTGTCATTGTCTCTTATGCCCAAAGGTAACCTGAATTCTAATATCTTAGATTATAATTAAACATTCCATAAGTGAAAGGATATTATACACACTCTTTGTGTCTGCTTTCTTTTGTACAGTGTTTTATTTAATAGATAATTGCACTAGGGGTATAGACATAATAGTGGTTCATTTGTTATCATTATTGTGTAGTATTTTATTATATATAATGCTTTATTTATATTTTTGACTACTGATAGAGTTTTTCTCACCATATCAATAAGTAAGTAGAATCTGTGAGGTACATGAAACAAAAGACACAGAAATTAGAAGATGAGGTATAAATCTAATGCCTACAAACCTCATCTCCACCACAGATGCAAAAATTAGCTGGGCGTAGTGGTGCGTGCCTGTAATCTCAGCTACTTGGGAGACTGAGGCAAGAGAATCCCTTGAACTAGGGAGTCCGAAGTTGCAGTGAGCTGAGATCATGCCATTGCACTCCAACCTGGTGACAGAGGAAGACTCCGTCTAAAAAAAAATCTCATGCCCACAATTTTCACATGACCGTGGATAAATCACTAAATCTCTTCCTAGCAATTAATCAGTCATCTAGCTCAGAAATAATTATGAAAATTTAACAAGATAAATCACATATGGAAAACACTTCAAATTCTTACTAATATGCATACAAATTGAGCATCTCTGGCACAAAAACTTGAAATCCAAAATGTCCCAAAATCCAAAACTTTTGAGCACAGACATGACACTCCAAAAAATGCTCATTGGAGATTTTTGGATTTAATATTTGTGGATTAGGAATGTTGAGTAAAAATGTTTCATAATCTGAACAAATATGAAATTAAAACCCTTCTGGTCTCAAGCATTTCAGATCAGAGATATTCTACCTGTGCTTGGATATTATCATCATTTTTTAAAAAATTAGTTGATGACTGGAGAGTTGAACTTTTTCTGTCTCATATTTTGCCCTGCCTCTAAAATAAGTAAGTAGAAACAAATGGTTAAGTGATTTCTGAAAAGTGAAGCAATTATCTTCTGTCTGTCATTTGTTAACACCGTAGTAATTTATCAAAACCATATAAGTAAACCTTCAATATTCTTGTTATGAAATAAATTTCTAAAATTTTTATGCCTAATGTGAATTCTCTATTCATTTAGTAACCTTTACTGAGTTTCTACTATATAAGTCTTCTGCCAAACATTTATTAGGCACTCAAAATGCATACGATTTTAACAAAAACAACATGAATTCATACCTGACATATCTCGCTAAATACCTTAAGCAAAACAGGATAGTAGTGTTGATGGCAGAGGTTGTGTTGGTAATAATGAAATTAACCTGTTTTTGTCTCTGTGTGTCTCTCTTCTTTTTATTCCATTCATTGTAAAAATTTGGGAAATATTAGTTATTGCAAAAAGGTTGCTGTAGGCATCTTTCCCATGTTAAGAAACAGGCCTTGATGCTTAGGATAAATTTTTTTAAATGATTGAATCAGAAGCAAAATCCAATCTGTCTTATTATTTTTTATATAACTTTCCACAAGAGATGCCAATATTGAACATGAGCCTTGATAAATAATCTAGCTGTGGATTTATCCTCCCCTTTTTGTACTGGAGTAAGGTAGAAATTGGATAGAGGCGAATCATTAGAGGTAATCAAAGGGGTCAGTGTGTCATTGTGCAAAGGAAATGAGATGTAATTCATAGTTAGATTGGGTTAGGTCACTTTCCTCATTTAATCCAAGGCACTTTATGTTTTATGGCTGTAGATTTTCATTAGTGTTATCATTATCATGATCATCACTTTACCTCCTTCGCTTCTGTATGTGTATTAATAAAATGAAAATGACACATCTTGTTTACATACTTCAATGTGTGTGTGGGTGTGGGTGAATAGAACAAGGAAGATAGGTCTTATATTTAATGCATTCTATTGTGGTTTACATAGGATTATAAATAATCTATTTATTAATGACAGTAAAAGTAATTTTGTCTCCATCTAGAAGTCAAAAAGTGTGAACTGGGCATACTGAGGAGACAACATCTATGTCACTGTGACATATTTCTTCTTTCCTTGACCTAAAGAGAATAAGGAAAGAAGATTAAATTAAGGAAAATGAAAAACAAACTTACCAAAAGAATAAGGGGGAAATAATTTTGTATGAGAGTATGCTAAGTAATCATCTGTTATTAACTTTGTGAGTTAAGATTGTTTTATGTAATTTAAATGAGGTAATAGAAGATAAAATGTTCATGGTACTCTATATAAGAATAGCTATAGTATATACTCTGCATTATAAATTCAGAGCTGAATTAAATTCACAACCTACTATGAATTCTCCTTGATTTAAACTGGGGTCACATTCCAATAAGCTCACCGTAAACTGAAAATATTGTAAGTCAAAAATGCATGTAATATGTCTAACCTACTAAACATAATAACTTAGCCTAGCCTACCTTAAGTGTGCTCAGAACACTTACATTAGCTGACAGTTGGGCAAAATTGTCTAACACAAAGCCTATTTTATAATATAGTGTTGAATTATCCAATGCAATGAAAGTGAAAAGCAGAAGGATTGTATGGGTACTCAAAGTATGGCTTCTCCTGAAAGTGTGTTGTTTTCACACCAACATCAAGTTGAATCTTAAGTGGCATCATCTTAATCTCAGACTGTCAATACTTGCCAGGTTTTGATTTTTTTAAAAAAGTTATCTTTTTGGGGATCTATCTTATTAATTCAAAGTACAGTACTAATTAATATTAATAGAATTTTTTCACATCTGGTTATTTCAAAGATTCACTGAGAAAATATATGAAGTACTTTTCATAGCGACTGGAATATGGCACGTGATGAAAATATGACAGCCACTACCAGAAGAAATGGTGCTGTATATAGAGTTAGCACTTTTCAAGCCCATTAAAACAGTTGTCTCTGCTTTGCTCTTCTTCATTTGAAGGAATTTCAGATAGAGGGGCAGTGTATCTGAAAAACTTCGTACTTTTTTTTTTTAATGGGCAATTACCTTGAGCTAGAAAATAACTTTCATTCTTCCACATTTTTCATTTTCAATAAAATCCCTTTAAAAATAATTTTCAAAATACGTCATCAAAAACGACAGAGAGCAAGTAGTTGCTATGTACAAAAGGTGGATTAAACATTAGTATGACTTCATTCCCAATTGTGGCTTCATTCCTACAAAACATAGTTAATGTGGAAAGTTAGACATTTCTGAGCATCTCTGAGCTGTAATTTTCTTAGATACAATAGGGAAATAGTGAATATATAGTGTAGTATCATCTGGTTACAAGAAACAACAAATTTCATTCAAACATTTTAGTTAAAAAAGAAACAAAAGATAACTGGGCACACTTTCCACCATTTTGGCTTTTCTCTTAAGGCAAGCTTTCAAAGAGAATGGCTAAGTGGTCCCAGCAGCTCCTCTCTCACATCATCAGATTAGGTCAAAACATTTTCCTTCTCAGTTTCAACAACATTTCTAGAAGCTTATCTCATTGGCCTTCTTGGAACATTTGTCCATCCATGAACAATGTACTCTGATTGACTAGTCCTGAATTACAGCGTGCATTCCATCCCTAGAGTGTACATGCAGGTAGGCTGATGCCAGTTTGATAGCAGGGATGCATAAATGTACTTACCAGAATAAAGGGAACTGAATAATGAGTGGATAAAATGAAAGGAGTCTATTCTAAGAGTATTTACTATATAGGTATTTTATCAGGGTTAAATGAGAAAATAAAAGCAAGATTGCAACTAATGACTAAGATATAGAAAACATTTAAAAATGTATAAAAACATTTTAAACGAATAATCTACTAATTAATTTCCATCTGCAGGCAAAATTTGGGGCAGCACAGACCATTCACCTCTTGTGATTAATGAGTAGAAATGAGCTGAATCAGGCTTTTAGCTCTTTTCTGCTCACAACAAAATCTCAGCAGTGCACGGTTCATGAAGTATTTCCTATCAGTCTCTAGTTCTGAGTCTGGGTGTTCTGTCACCTGTGATGCTTATTCTATGAGCATGTTCATTTTCTGTCCAGGTGCAAACAGGTGGGGTGCAACAGGAACTGAGTCCAGCCCAAATGCAATATAATTATGTAGGTGACATTGCTGGATACTAATTGTGCGGGTAGAGAAAGTGGTTAAAAGCTGGAGTGCAATATTCAAACAATCTGAGGTCTGATATAGCAGGGCATACTGCTACCAGTATGTTGTTCACCACTAGCACTTACAGAAGAATTATACCTGTGGAAACATCAGGTCAGCTCCAGACCTGCACCTGCCTTATCCCTAGAGTTGAATCTGGGTACATACTGACCTGCACTGATTGTGTTTAGCTCATGAGACTTGACAAGATCACCGCTTGAAGCTTGAGATGAGGGGCTTATTTGCAGGAAAATAAATCTAACACACACATACATTATTGTAAACACACACACATTATTGTATGTATTTATCAGTGCCCATGGGTTTTGCTATATGGACAAAAAATGCAAGTTTTTTTTCAGAGATAAAATGTTTACTTTGTTTTCTTTTCTTTCCCTTTTTTTTTTTTTTTTTTTTAGAAATAGTTTCAAACTGTTGCCCAGGCTGGAGTGCAGTGGCGTGATCTTGGCTCACTGCAACCTCGGCTTCCCAGGTTCAAGCCATTCTACTGCCTTAGCCACCCATGTAGCTGGGACAACAGGCATACGCCACCACACACAGCTAATTTTTGGATTTTTAGTAGAGATGGGGTTTCACCAAGTTGGCCAGGCTGGTCTCAAACTGCTGACTTCAAGTGATCTGCCCACCTCAGCTTCCTGAAGTGTTGGGATTACAGGTGTAAGCCTCCATGCTTAGGCAATAAAATGTTTCAAAGCTAGATTTCATAGACAGAACTGCCCAGGCATCACACAGAATGATTTTAGTGATCTTTTACTTACCAATAATTATTAAGCACCTACCATGTGTCTAGAATCATGGTTTTTTAAAAATAAAATAATTATGACATTTTGTGAGAAGTTAATTTAAATGTGCAAGATTTAGAAGGGTCAGAGATTGAATTCTGGCCCTAACATCTACCTCTCCCAGATATATTAATATATTAAGAAAATACTTTTAAGGTATCAATTTTGTTTTTACTTATTTGAAACAATAGATAAAATAATGCTGTCTATCTATGGGGGTTTTGTATGACTGAAGTGAGATAATTTGTTTTATAAAGTGCTAAGATAAATCTCCTCAGGAAACATTAGCTATATTGATAATCTGGTCCCTGTCCCATCTGTCCCCTCCATTGTCATACACACGATCTTGCCCTTAGTTCAAACTGCACATTTTTCCTATTCTCCATTTTAAGGTTATCATACCTCATCACATTCTACAATCCATATATTCTATTCTATTCTATTCTCTGTATGTAGCACACCTTTCCTCTATGTTCACACTTTGCTCTTTTACATATTGTTTCTATGGTCCAGTTCTCATATTACTCTTTGGTATAGCCCCTACATTTCCTTGTCTAAGCTCCCGTCTTAAATTGGCAAAACTTCAAAACCACTTGATGTTAATTCCATACTTTCTTCTTGTCTATATCTACACAGCAAAATTTGGACAAGGAAGACACTCTTATTTTCTCTTTAATTTAACCCCATGTATAGCCTTGGCAATCCCATGGTTTTCCCTTAGTCCACTTACCTTTATGTTTTTAAAAATCTTTTTATGAATCACACTTCTAAAATATACTCTTCTATCCTCACTTTTAATTAATGACTTGAGAATAAAGAAGCATTTGGAAAAGAATTATCACAGCCTCTTACCGCCACATCTACCATACTACCTCAATCTATATACACATAATCTCACTTATTTCCTTAAATGTACTGGCCATTATCTTAAATAAGGAGAAACGTTTCATTTTTGAAATAGATTTCTTAACCTCTCACATTCACAAATATTCAAAGGAGTTGAAGCAAATTCCCTTTATTTTTCCTCCTCGTCTTAATTTGGGTTTACCCAAAAGCAGATTTGAAGTCAAATATTTGCAGACAAGTATGCTGCTTTAATAGAGATTCCAGGAACCACACTGAAGAAATTAGTAAATGAGACGGGAAAGGGAAGAGACAATAACAATTCAGATTCAATCTCACTGGGTTCCTGAGAGACATTGCAGAACATGCCAAAACACCATTCTTTGAGGGAAGAGGAAGCTGGGTGACTTGTCCACCAATTCCGTCTCATATTAGTTGAAAGTTACTCCAATGAGTATTAACTTTCTGTGATTCTGGCCTACCATGATCCAGGACTAGCCCTCTGGCATACAGACAGTGATACTGAAGGTAAGGAGACATCTGGACGACAGAAAGTAGAGAACTGTGCACCACAACTGAGCTGACCTCCAGGGTGAGCCACAGGATTGTGGTTAGAATGGCAACAATGCCTCCTATATTCTGCAAATTTTCTTTCATTTATTTTAGGTAAACGTGTCAACAAATAACTGTGCCATTATTTGTCCTATCTTGTAAACAATTCCTCTGCACATCACATTCTTGGTATCACTTTATTTTTCTTTTGTCTTTTATAGCACAACTCCTCAAAAAGTTTCATATATCCAAGTGTGCCTAGCTGACATTTACAGAACATTTCACGCAACTGCTGCAGAATACATGTCTTTTTCATCAGCACATGGGACATTCCTCAGACTAGATCATATGTTAGGCCACTAAGCAAGCATCAATAGATTCAAAAAAGTTGAAATCGTATCAAGTATCTTTTTAGACTGCAATGAAATAAAACTAGAAATCAATAACGAGAGGATCACTGGAAACTACACATGGAAAATCAATGACATATTTGTGAATGACAAATGAGTAATAAATAAATTGATAAGAACGTTTTAAAAATTCTTAAAATAATGAAAAGGTAAACATAACAGCAAAAGCAGTACTAAGAGGGATGTTTATAGCAATAAATACTTATATCAAAAAAAGTAGAAAGATCTTTGTTGATACTTTACATTTATTTTCTTGGCCAGGTGCAGTGGCTCATGCCTGTAATCCCAGCACTTTGAGAGACCACGGTTTGTGGATCATTTGAGGCAAGGAGTTCAAGATTAGCCTGGCTAACATGATGAAACCTCATCTCTACTAAAAATGCAACATCAGCCAAAAATTAGCCAGGTGTTGCGGCACACACCTGCAACTACAGCTACTTGTGAGGCTGAGGCAGGAGAATTGTTTGAACCCAGCAGGTGAAGGTTAGAGTAAGAGGATATCATGTCACTGTACTCCAGCCTGACAGAGCACAACTCTGTTTCAAAAAAAAAAAAAAAAAGATTTTAAATAAACGACTTAACAATACACCCCAAGAAATGAAAAAAGGAAAAGAAACCAACCCCTAATGGGTAGCAGAAAATAAAGCTTAGAAAAGAGATAAATAACATTGATTCTAAAAAAATACGGAAGATCAATAATATGAAAAGTTACTTTTTATTTTTTTGTTGTTTGTTTTATCCCACGCCCTGCTTCCACTGTTCCCCACAAGTCCGCAAAGGTCATTGTATCATTCTTATGCCTTTGCATCCTCATAGCTCAGCTCCCACGTATCAGTGAAAACATACGATGTTTGGATTTCCATTCCTGAACTACTTCACTTAGAATAATGTTCTCTAATCTCACCCAGGTCACTGCAAATAATGTTAATTCATTCATTTTTATGGCTGAGTAGTATTCTATCATACACATATATATATGTGATATATATATATATGTGTATGATAGAATATATATATATGATACATATGTGATATATATATCACATATATATGACATCTGTATTACATCTATATCTATATCTATATTATCTTTATCTATATCTATCTATCTATCTATCTATCTATCTATCTATCTATCTATATGACAGTTTCTTTATCCCCTTGTTGATTGGTGGACATTTGGGTTGGTTCCACAATTTTGCAACTGTGAATTGTGCTGCTATAAACATGCATACAGAAATATGTTTTTTGAATAATGACTTCTTTTCCTCTGGGTAGATACCCAGTAGTGGGTTTGCTAAATCAAATGGTAGTTCTACTTTTAGTTCTTTAAAGAATCTGCATGCTGTTTTCCACAGTGGGTGTACTAGTTTACATTCCCACCAGCAGTGTAGAAGTGTTCCCAGATCACTGCAACCGTGCCAATATCTACTGTTTTTTGATTTTTTAATTATGGCCATTCTTGCCAGAACAAGGTGGTATCACACTGTGGGAAAAGTTGTTTTTTTAAAAAAGAAAACAAAATCAAGAATTTTTTGCTTGAAAACAAAACAAGAAAGAAGATACAATTAAATAAAATTAGAAACAAAAAAGGAGACAAAGCAACTGATAGCACAGAAATACAATATATTATCAAAGACTATTATGAACAACTATACACATACAAATTGGAAAACATAGAAAGAATGAATGAATTCTAAAAATAAATGGAAAACCTGAACAAACAAATAAAGGTAACAAGATTGATGCCATACTGAAAAGGCTCCTGTCAGAAAAAAAATCAATAACAGATGGCTACACTTCTAAATTTTATTAATCTTTTAAAAAGAGCTAATACTATTTATACTCAAATTTTTTAAACAAATTAAAAAGGGGCGAACATTTTCAAACTCATTCCCTGAGTTTGAAGCCAGCATTACCCTGGTCCAAAAACCAGACAAGGACATAACAAAACAAACAAAATAATAACTACATATTAATATCACTGATTAATGTAGATGCAAAAATATTCAACAAAAATTAGCAAAATAAGTATAATAATATATTGCAAAGATCATTCACTACATGATCAAGTAAGACTCATCAGAAGGATGCAAGGATGGTTAAACCTACACAAATCAATAAACCTGACACATTACATTACCAGGACCAAGAAGATAAACTATATGATTGTTTCAGTACTGACTGAAAAAACATTCAATAAAATTTAACATCGCTTTATGATACAAACTCTCAATAACCTGGGCATAGAAGGAACGTAATTCAAAACAATGAAGGGCAAACCACAGCTAACATACTGAATGGGGAAAAAAATTGAAAGATTTTTTCTCTAAAATCTAGAAGAAAATAAGAATGCCAACTCTTGCAACTTTTATAGCATATAATACTGAAGGTTCTAGCCACAGAAATTAGGTAATAGAAAGAAATAAAGGACATCAAAGCTGGAAAAGATGAAGTCAAATTACCCTTGCTCATAGATGGCATGTTCTTATTACTAGTAAGACCTAAATAATCAACTCCCCCACCCACCCCTCAAAACACTAGTAGAACTGATTTTTTAAAAATTCAGTAAATTTGCAGGATACAAAATCAACATTTTAAATTCAGTACATTTATATGTACCTATGGTGAACAATCTGAAAAGTAAATCAAGAAAGCAATCCCATTTATCATAGCTGTAATAAATTTTAAAAATTTAGTAATAAATGTAACCAAAGAAGTGAAATATCTGTACAAAGGGAACTATAGAATATTTTAAAAAAATTCAACAGGATATACACAAAAAAATGGAAATATATACAATGTTCACAAATTGAAAGAATCAGTATTGTTAAAATCCCAATATGACCCAAACAATTTACAGATTAAATGCAATCTCTATCAAAATGCCAATGACATCCTTCACTTAAAAAAAAGAAACTAAGATGATATGTGACACCACAAAAGACCATGAATAGCCAAAGCAATCTTACACAAAAAGAACAAAGCTGAAGGTGTCATGCTATCTCACTTCAAATTTTTCTGCAAAACTCTGTAGTAACCAAAACAAAATGGTACCCCCATGAGGACAGACATGTAGGCCAATGGAACAGAATAGAAAGCCCACAAATAAATCTACCCATTTACAAATAACTTATTTTCAACAAATACAGCAAGAACACACACTGAAGAAGGGACAATCTCTTCAATAAATGGTCCAGGGAAAATAGAATAGCCATATACAGAAGAATGAATCTATACCCCATCCCTCACCAAATACAAAAGTCAAATCTAAATAGATTAAAGACTTAAATCTAAGAACGAAATCTATGAAACTGCTAGAAAAAACATTGGAGATATGCTCTAGGATATTGGTCTAAGCCAAGATTTTTGTGTAAGACTACATCATCACAGTCAACCAAAGCAAAAGTAGACAAATAACATTCCATCAAGCTAAAATGTTTCTTCGAAGCAAAGAAAACAATCAACAAAATGAAGAGACAACCCAACCCACAGAGTGAAGAAAACATTTGAAAACTATTCATCTGATAAGGGATTAATAACCAGTGTATATACACATATATACACACTGGTTACTAATAAATAAATATATATAAATAACCAGCATATATATGTATTTTTATGTGTGTGTGTATATATATATATATGTGTGTGTGTGTGTGTGTGTGTGTGTGTGTGTGTATAAAATCTTTACAAACTCAGTAGGAAAAATTCAAGACATGGGCAAAGTATCTGAAGAGACATATCTCAAAATAAAATATACAAATGGCAAACAAATATATAAAAATAAATGTTCGACATCACTAGTCATTGGGGAAATGAAAATCAAAACTGCAATGAAATATCATGTCACCTACTTAAAACAGCTTTCACCAAAAGACTGAATGACTAATGGGGGTGAGGATGTGGAGAAAGGGGAGCCTTCATATGCGATTGGTGGAAAATGTCAATTCGTACAACTACTATGGAAAACAATAGGGATGTTCCTCAAAAAACTAAATATAGAACGGTAATATGATCCAACAATCCCACTACTGGGTTTATAAACAAAAGAAAGGAAATCAATATATTGAAGAAATATCTCCCTCTCACATTTATTGCAGCACTATTCACAATAGCCAAAGTATTAAATCAATGTGTGTCCAGGAGTGAATAAATAGAGAAAATGCGGCATATATACACAATTGAATATTATTCAGCCATAAGACAGAATAAAATCATGCCAATTGCAGCAACATGAATGAAACAAAAGGTCATCATGTTAAGTTAAATAAGCCACATACAGAAAGACAAATACTGCATGTTCTCCCTTATATGTGTGAGCTAAAAAGACAAAACAAAAAACAAAACCAAAACAAAATGATTTCATGAAGCTAAGTAGTAGACTGATAGTTACAAAGGCTGGGAAAGGTAAGGAGTTGGAAATGATGAATAGAGGTTGAATAACAGATACAAAAATACAGTTATGTAGAGAAAATAGTGCCAAGTATTTGATAGAAAATAGGGTGATTATAGTTAACAATATTTTATATATATTTTAAAATACCTGGTAGAGAACGAATGTTCTCAACATAAAGAAAATAAATATTTAATGTGATGGATATCCCACTTACTCTGATCTGATCACTACACAATACATCAACATATCAAAATATCATATGTAACCCCAACATACACACATCTACTTTGTATTGATAAAAAAGTGCATATAATTTTTGTCTACAGTTTCTCCATGTCTTGTCTCTTTTGCACTAACTTCACACTCACCAATTCATCTAAACAGTTTTACTGAATATTATAGATACTACTTTGCTAGGTCCTGTCAATCTTAAGTATGCAACTTATTTAACCTATAGGCAGGAGGATATACATATAACCACTTCTTTGTTGATATTTTACATTTATTTTTTTGAAGAACTCCCTTTCTTTTGTGTGGCTTTTCTCAATGGACAGAGAGAAAAATTTTAAGGAATTTGCTCATATGATTAGTGAGTGTGGTCAGGGATAAGGGAATGCTGGCTAGTTTAAAATCTGCAAGGCAGGCTAGCAAGTGGGAAATTCAGACAGGAGTTAATACTGTAGTTTCTAATCTGAAATCTATAGGGCAGTTTGACACACTGTGAAGTCAGGTAAGAATTTAATGCTACACTTTTGAGGCAGAATTCCTTTTTCTCAGGGAAACCTAAACTTTTGTTCTTAAGGCCTCTCCACTGATTAAGTCCGACTCACCTTATGGAGGGGAGTCTGGTTTACCTAACAGCATGGATGTTAGCCATATCTGCAACATACATTTATGGCAACACCTGAATTCCTGTTTATTGAAATAACTGGGCACTTAGAGCCTAGCCTAGTTGAAACATAAAGGAATCATAGCTTCCTTTGCTGATTTTTTCCCTCATTTCTCAGATCTCTAAATGTTAGAAGGTCCAGCCTCAGTTCCAAGAATTTGTTTCTAAAATAATTCGCCCTCTAAATAATAAAATCTTATCTCATATCTTTAAGCACCGGCTTCATTCTGATGACTCCAAATTTACATTTCCATGCCACTCTGTGTCTTGTCTGAGCTCCAGGCTTATATTTATACAAAGGTACCTTAGTTATTAACAGGTTGTCTATTAGAAGCCTCAAATTTAAGAGGGTCAAAGTTAAACTTCTGATGTACTGCATGACAATAAAAACAGATATTACTTCTTTCTTAATTCGTTTCTGTATGTGGCAGTTCTATCCACCCAGTTGCCAACAAAATGTATCTTCCATATTAGTAGCGCCTTCCACTTATATATTCTCTGTTTGAATATTCTTTTCCTAAATATCACCAAAGGTTATTTCCTCATCTTTATATGGTCTCTACTGAAATGCCACTTTACAATGATTGCTTCTCTGATTATCTGTTGCGACACAGCTCCTAGATTCTCCCCCAATGCATGCAGACATAGAGAGAGACAAAATCATTTTTGGTATTAAATAAACTGGTTGCATGACTTTTTTTCCTCTAAATCATTAATTGTAATTTGTGATATTACTGATATGGTTTGGCTCTGTGTCCCGATCCAAATGTCATGCCGAATTGTAATCTCTCATGTTGAAGAAGGAGCCTGGTGGGAGGTGATTGGACCGTGGGAGCAGATGACCCCCCCTTGCTATTCTTATAATAGTGATGTACCACGAGATGTGGTTATTTGAAAGTGTGTAGCACTTGCCCTTCTCTCTCTCTCTCTCTCTCTCTCTGTCTCTCTCTCTCTCCTGTCACCATGTAAAGAAGGTGCTTGCTTCCCTTCACCTTCTGCCATGATTGTAAGTTTCCTGAGGCCTCATAGTTATGCTTCCTATTAAGTGTGTGGAGTTGTGGGTTAATTAAACCTCTTTTCTTTATAAATTACCAGGTCTGAGGTAGTTTATAGGAGTATGAGAACAAAGGAATACAATTACTTTTTAATTCAGTAGGCACACATTTTCTTTTGTCTCCTTATAGAATGCAAGCTTGATAATGGCAGGAATCTTTTTTTCCATTCATTGCTGCATCTCCAGAGCTATTAACATGTCTGACACATGTGAGGCCCGGAAAAAGAATGTGCTGGATAATGGTTACTGATCACTAGTTTCTGACCATGAACAATAAATGTAACAATGGTTACCTCTCAACAGTATGAAACAAGAAAAAAAATGAGAGTGAAATGATGTCAGAGGGAAAACAAACAAATAGCTGATAAGGGGGAAAGGAACAAGAAAGCAGCAAGCCGTCTAACCCTGTAAGGAACAGGGTATGCTCCCTTCTTCTCCCACCTTCTTCTTTCCTGTCCGTCTTTCCTGAAATGAGAGTGGGAAGGGTGTGATCTTTAGAAAAACTGAGCAAAGGAAGAAAGACTTAAGAATCATGACACACAGGAAGTTATGGCATTAGTAGGGGTCAACATTAGCAAAGTGGCAGTTGATTGGCTGATCTTGGATGTACTTCGTCATGAAGAATTTGAAAGTCTTAAAGGACTTTCTGAGCTGAAAGATCTGTGAGCTGCTTTTGTAAGATGGAATCTGGGACCTAAGTGGAGGTATTAGGATGAAGGTAAGAAAAAGCAAACCAAACTATACTAAGAATTCAAAAAGTGAAAATTAAAAAATATAATAGTAATGTCCAAAAGGTAATCTGGGCAAGTGCAGTGGCTCGTGTCTGTAATCCCAGCACACTGGGAGGTCGAGATAAGTGAATGGCTTGAGCCCAAGAGTTCAAGACCAAGCTGGCCAACAGGATAAAACCATGTCTCTACTAAAAATAAAAATAATTAGCCAAGTGTGATGGTGCATGTCCATAATCCCAGCAACTCAGGGAGCTGTGGCACTGGGACCCAGAGGCAGAGTTTGCAGTGAGCTGAACTCATGCCACTGCACTCCAGCCTGAACAATACAGTGAGACTCTGGCTCAAAAAAAAAGGAAATCTGTAAACAAGCCAATGGACACTGTAACAGAGAGAGTAAATAGTAAATATGTACTTTGCACCATCACATAACATCTAAATTTGCCTCTAGCACTACCCTAATTCTTTTTCAGTTGACTAAACCTCTATTGGAAGTCAGCTTTTAAAATACCTGCTCATTTTTATAAGCTAACACCTGTTTAACATTTTATGGATATGTTTGAAATCTGTAATCTAAATGACGGTAGAAATATGGTTGTCTTTTTGTGCAGTAGGTGAAGAAGTAACTGTTGCTGTGTTAAGTTCTAGCTCAATTCAAAGAGTGCAAAGCCAGAAACAGGCTTTGTTTATAACCTCCTATCTAATTTCCAAAAGTAAAATTACTATTTTTTCAGAAAACCTCTTGGGTTCTCAGGCACCTGACCTGTAAGCAGAAGGTCAAACTTCAATAACTCTAGCTTTCCTTTTAAATGATAAAGATGAAATATCCAGTGATTAATAATTAAGCAAAAACTTCCCCACCAAAGATCCCTGTTATAGAATGCTTGATTTTTAAACATGTTTTACTGTTCAACTTGGACAGGTGAGATTATAAAAGCCAGTGCTATATGAAACAAATCTATACATAACTACTTAGCAAATGAAGCTTTGAAAAGACTCGAGCTCTCTGGAAAATGTTAGCTAAATATTCCTGAATAGCTGGCTCCGATCTGCTTTTCACACTAATACACCCTGTGACATGGATTATGTTTGTTCTCATTATGCCTCTCCCTCTTTCCCAGCCCCCAAAGCAAGACAGAGATCAGGCAGCCAGAGGGATATTGTCTTTTCCTTTCAACTCTTGTTAATTTCCCTCTGATAATTGACTTCTGGAGGAAGCATAGGAAACAGAATTTTTTTTAAAAAAACAGCTGACTTTCTAATGATTTCACATTTTAGAGGGTCCCCTTTGGTTTTAGAACACATTTGACATCCCTATCAGGCGACCTGATCTGAGACTTGTAGTAAAACTTGAAACATGGTCAGGTGCACCTGTTTTCTTCCCAGGGAGGAGATTTTGACACAGAGCCAGTGTGATATATGGAAGTGCTGATGTGGAGAGCGAGGGGAGGGAGCTGCACATGTACACATACTCCCTCTCGCCCCACAGAAACGGTTCTGTCTCCTGAAATTATCTGATGAAGGGGAAATCGGTGACATTTAGTGTTCATAAATAATGTAAGCATCCCATTTTGGCTGGCAGCATTGTCACTGGCTGTCAGAATTATTTCAATATCACCAATCTAATCTTAGGACTTTGTTTCCATTGTTTCTTTTTAAAAAGGGAATGGTGAAATGAAAGAGATACCAATCAGAAAGGCTTCTGTTGGGAAAATCGAGTGGGAGATAGAATAGATGGGGGTTTGAAAAAGCTAGACTCTCCAGAGGCCTCTGCTTATTAATGGAATCCTGATGAGTCCGCTGGTGCCCAGCCTTAGCTATTGGATCTAAGAAAAGGGATATTTGTCACTCTTGTAAAGAATGAAGGGGACAGAAATGCATAATAATGTTATCACTTGTTTGTAGACATTGAATGATTATATCTCAAACAGAATGCAGGTGGCAGAGATTGTTCATGGGGGGAAAAAGCCTTCTGGGATTAAAATGACAAAGAAACACCTCCAGTAGCATTCCATATTAGCACCGAATAGAATAAACATAGCATTATCTTCATTTTTCTTATTCATTAGTGTTTTAAATTTGGAAACCTACTTTCCCTGTTTAAATAGAAGCTTACTCAAATTGAATGTAAATAGAGCTCAACTTTTTAAAAGTCCAACTTTTACTATGTTTTTTCTAGAATATTCATAAATGCAAAGAGTGAATAGAACAGTAATGAAATGGAAACATTTTTCAAAGCCACAAGTCATAACATACTGAAATTCTTATTATTTAAAACTTGCTGAAAGGAACCAGCTCACCTAATGTGCAAATTTAGTAGTTTTAAAAGTGCTTTTAAACTGATATTAAAATTCTAGGTGCATTTATCAAATAAACTAAATGCATCCTAGTCTACCTGGCTCTTCAGATCCACTAGTAATTTTCAGAATGGATTTTGAAGCATAGAATTCCTACTACCACAAGTGATCTCTCAAAGATCACTTGTCTTTGAGAGACTCAAATTTGAATCCTTCCTGAACTAATAGAAACAATTTTCTAGTAAAAAGATTATTTTATTCGTAAGATAAAGATATTTGTTAGAACATTATATCTCTCATATTGCAACTTTAGAAGGGCAAAAGGGACCTGAAAACTTATGAGTGTCAGTTAGTGCTTAGACTATGGGTATGATCCTCTGCTTTTTGAGTCTGACTGTTTAATATTCTATAGACATGTGTTTGTCAGATGATGTGGGAAGGGGGAGATTGGGAGATATTGGTAAAGTTTTAGTTATGAAGATCTAATGAACACAGCATGATGACTATAGTGAATAATATTGTATCATACACTTAAATTTTCTAAAAGAGTGATTTTTGGTGTTCTCATCTCTTTCACACACAAACACACACACACACACACACACACACACACACACAATGTTAACTGAGAATGATGGTTTCCAGATTCATTCATGTCCCTGCAAAGGACATGAATTCATCCTTTTTATGGCTGCATAGCATTTCATGGTGTATATGTGCCACATTTTCTTTATCCAGTCTATCACTGATGGGCATTTGGGTTGGTTCCAAGTCTTTGCTATTGTAAACAGTGCCACAATGAACATATGTGTGCATGTGTCTTTATAATAGAACCATTTATAATCCTTCGAGTATATACCTAGTAATGGGATTGCTGGTCAAACGGTATTTCTATTTCTAGATCCTTGAGGAATCACCACACTGTCTTCCACAATGGTTGAACTAATTTACACTCCCACCAACAGCGTAAAAATGTTCCTATTTCTCCACATCCTCTCCAGCATCTGTTTTCTTCAGATTTTTTTTTTTTTAATTTAATTTTATTTTTTTATTGCATTTTAGGTTTTGGGGTACATGTGAAGAACATACAATATTGTTGCATAGGTACACACGTGGCAGTGTAATTTGTTGCCTTCCTCCCCTTCACCTATATCTGCCATTTCTCCCCATGCTATCTC